>VYZW01037429.1:39307-78626 GCA_013401315.1 Balaeniceps rex | reverse complement strand
AAACCACAAATAACATTTATTTTAGCACTTTAATCATCCTAGTTTTTACCTTTTTTTAACTAAGCCTTTTCTACTTTCTTCCATTAGAAGCAAATGCTGGCTTTCTGTTGTTTTCAGGGTGTCCTTTGCTTTTAAGGAAAAAAAACAGGCAGAAAGCTGTATTCCGACATACCTTGAAAGGAGAGTAGCATTCACTGCCAGCTGTGTGACTTTTCAGTAGCCGCACTCAGACTCCAGCGTTCCCAAGAACCACAATGTCACAAATCCCTGAAGCTCGCAACCAGGAGTGGAGGCAGATTGCTCTCGCACGCCCTTCCCCTTCTCCGGGTATCTGACAGCTGTACACTTTTTAGGACTGCAGCATGACTTGTCTCCCAGCCCCTTTGCCGCTCTGATAAATCATCCCCTCCCTGCTATTAAGAGCATGCTGCTATTCTATCTTAAAAGCACGTCACAGCTTGTATGCAGTAGCTGTGGGAAAGCTGCATTTATTTATACAGGAAGCTTGAGTACAGCACTTCCTACTTCCCATCCGAGTCTCAGTTCAACTGCAGGTGATTACCTAAACCCTGTGAGCTTCCAGCCAATGCATATCCTACGTTCTCACTTGGATATCTGTGCTGCTTTTAATTACAACTCCCATCTGAGCCCTGACAAGATGAAACTGAAAGAGACAAGGCACTAGATGCGACACTCATAAAAAACCTCCCAATTGCCATTTAACCTGTTTCAGGGTAGCAGTTTGTATGGCAGCTGCCCTACCAGCAGATGATGTCTGACACATTGCTGGCTTCTGCTTATCCCCACATGGGAAAAACGTCATCTAAAAGCAAAGTGATTTCTTCACATTCGAGGGGAAGGGAGCAAAAATCTAAACTCGCAAGTGTAATTTCAAATCTGAGTGCTTAATGATGATTGTGCTTAGCTTATTCTGTCAATACTATATTTTGATTCTTTGAGCTGGGCTTGTGTGCAAGAGGGGCTAGTAATTCTGCAGTTCTGTACTCCAAAGGTACGGGTGTGACTCACACCAGCCGAGCAGGAGGAGAAGGTATTATCATGCCACATGACACCAAACCCTCAAGAGCTTTTCCTGCTGTAGGAAATGTACCACACCCACAGATAAGAAGTACAGATACATCGGAGTGCAGGGGATGCAGAAAAACAGAGGGAGAAACAAGTATAGGGTATAGATGCTAATCTATCATTTTCTTTTTTATGATGAAATAAGTTTCCTTCGTACTTCATGCAACTATTGCTGGCATTTTGCCTTCAGGACTTTGCTGTGAAGACTGATGTATAGGCATTTCTTCCGGCGTGTACAGAAACTCACAGCTGACTCTTTAGTTATATTCAGACAATTATACTGCACCAGATTAATTTAAGGAAAAGGCAGAAAGCTCATACAACTTTAATTCATCTCCTTGCACTTATGCATTACAGCTTTGCTTGAATTATCATGACATACTCTTTTCCCCTTGGAGTAAGTCCAAACTTTATCAATCTATTTGACATTGGGTGTTACCTATAATTTAATATCTGGGGAGGGAGGGAATAGTAATCAGAAAAAATATAGCCACTCCAACATGCGGAATCATGTTGATCCCTACAGTATTCATCAATAGGATTACAGTAGGATTAGGCAACCTAGAGCCACCTCACAGGTATTGCCACTTGACCTCGTAGAGCATTTCCTACCAGTAGCAGACTTTTCTCCTCAACAGTGACCAATCCTAGGCAGTACTCAAGAAACACCTGGGGCTCAGAGCTATTTTTTAGGCTGCAGAGCAGTAGTGAAAATGTGGCATTCTGTGTCAAACTTCACAATTAGAAAAGGAGCCTCCTTCAGTGGTTAGATTTTTATCCATCTTCTATTCCAGTATGAAATAGCTTAAGCCTCTATCACTGTCTTCTCACTACCTCCCCTCTCTTGTCTCTCCCACTGTTCCAGCTCCTATATTCTCTTCCTGCAGCTGCTACCTTTGCTACTCTGCCTCCATCACACAGGTACTTGTTAGGCCACAGATGAAGCACAGCAAGAAAAATCTTCCTGCTCTCAGCTCCTGTGCTCATCACCACCGCACTTGAACAGCAAAAGGACAATTATCTCAAGGAGGAGAGTGTTGAGAGAGGGAGGATGAAGGAAGCCAAGTCACTCATGCAGGCGTAGGGAAAATGGCAGGGCAGTAGGTCCAGAAGTTGAGCAGGGGAGCAGCCAGTAGCAAAGGCAGTAACAGCACCTCGTTTGGTACTTACTCCTTGCTGGCATAATAAAACAAAAACAAGCTTCACTGCAGTAGCCTCCACTAGTCAAAGAGAAACAACTGCAAATAAAGGCTAATCATCTTTCCTTCAGATAAATGATGAGACCAGCTTGTACCTAGGGGCAGGGGGGCTGCTCTTTGGAATTAAGAAAACTAGATTAGTCCATTAAAATGCAGATAAATTCTGGAAACTTCAGCTGCAAAGGTCACGTGATATTTTTATCCGGTTTCCTACTATGCATCTCTATGCATGAAAGTTATAATGTGACTGCACAAACATGCAAAACTGCTTGCAGCAAAATTAATTCCCTTAAACATCACAAAATTGTTGAGAAACATCATAAATGCTTCTCAAGACATTTAATTTTCTGGAAAATGTTAAGATGTGCTTGTTCCAAGCACTCTACTTCTAGAGTATCCAATCCTCAACTGCAGTGCCCAGATTACATGCAGGACAATCACTTACTGATGCTCTGTGGACAGCTGGCTATTCCCCTGCTTCCATCTCCACTTCTGAGTTTGACCGTTTCTGCGCTTATCCAGGATCTCCACAGCAAAGAGGAGCTAAAGGTGACGTGACACTGTGCAAGAGCTCAGGCTATAAGGACTTGAGATGATCGATACTGATGATTCTTTCCATTGCCATCACCAAAAGGCATGAGCTAGATTGTTAGGAGCTCTTCTGTCAAAATGATTTCTCTTCCAGCTATACATCGAGCCCAGGTACTTCAGAGTTTCACAGAAGCACATCTTCTTGGCAAGCTAATTTTGTGAAGTGTTGTGAGTCATGCTAAAATTGCTACCCCACTCAAATTCCTGAATCTCCTGACCCAGGTTGATTGATTTCCTTTTTGAGCCAACAAAAAAATAAAAAATACAAGTTCGGAATGTCATGCAATGCCAGTCAAGGCACAGGCTAAGCCCTCCCCATTTGTTTTCTTCTTCAATAACAGCGATATAAAGCACAAAACCGAGACGGTCCAATTAATTTTTTTGACACTTAACTGACACTTTTGTAACTCCAGGACTGGGGGAACGGCTAAGCCTCTGAGATGATACATGCCAAAACACAACATCACAGTGAATTTTCAGCTGAGTTACTAGCCAGAATAAGAATAAAGGTTGGTATAGTTAATTACTAATGTTGCTGTGTCATCCTTGCAGCTACTCGAAATACTTACAAAATGACTAAGCCACTCTGGCATTAACTAAAATTACTAATTAATTTATGAGGTAGGTGGGTAAAAAAGTAATAGCATGACCACTGAAAAGATCTCCCACATCCCACAAACAAAATACCTTTAACAGCAAGTGAAAACACTGAGTTAGTATATAACTAACAAAGAGTTTCGTAATAATTCTACATAAAGAACTAGGATTAGCCTGTGAGGAAAAAAGAGAAAATTTCACTACCCTGATTCACAGTTTTCGACTAATAAAAAACAACTATAGTGAAAAATAATTGCTGTCCATAGGTGTAAAATAAAAACAGGGTTTGTAACAAGTTTTCTAAAACCAGAGCCTAAGAAAAATGTGTCTTTGTCCACTTCACTTACTGTACATGCAAATTACCCATTTTCCTATGCAAAAAAAAAAAAAGTATTTGTATATGCAAGAGAGACAGTTTCACAAAAAGTTACTAATATGTAACATAACCAATGCTGAAAACAAAACAGAAAGGGGTTTTGCACAGTGAGTATACACATATCATCTGAAGTTGCAAGTATGACATCCCTGATGTCATGGGCTAAGAATAGTTTTCTTCAAAATGGAAACTATTTTAAAGGGGGATTCCACCATCAAAACACATTTGTGCTACCTTCATAAATCTAGTGATTTAAAAAAAGAATCTCTATTCACTATATGTATTTATATTTTCACATAAACAATGATAGAAATCAGATGTCAGTGCAAAAAATACAGAGCTATGTAATATCTTGCATGCAGACAAGACCCAGAATAGCTACAAGAAAATCAGGATCACATCTTTTCCTGTTTAAATAACCCTATTGTTCTACAATTCTGACTTGGTATGCAAGTCACTCACTGACAAACCAGGCTTGAAATCTTCATTGTTCCCTTTAGCTAAGACATACTAAAACTTTATTGTAAGGTGTTTTGTACTGGAGCGAAATAAATCAAGTTAAGTTATTCTGAAATAATAGCAGGTACAAATCTAAAGAGCTTTTTATTTTACAGTAAAAAAGTGAGTGGGATGGCACACTGTCTACTGAACACTTATAATCATTATGATCTCAAAATGCATGGATTTGTCTCGGACACAAAGAAAAGTGGTAGGTGACTTACACTCATCCTGCTTTATGAATAACGCAAAATGCAATATTTATTAAAATTTGTTGGCACAGCGGACCACCTCCAAACAAAACACGATCATACGGCTTCCATAAAACTCTGTATTTCTTCTCTACAGATATTTTTTCCTGTATTTATACTCTGAAGTACTTCCTGACATACTGGAAACTAGCTTTTGGGTTTTGATCCATACAGAACAGCACTAGAGGAAAGAAATGTCCAGCCTCACCAGAACACAGTGAGAAGATGGCCTGCTACCCCAGTGGGATAGCTGTGTTTGGGGTCCTTCAAAATCTCGGCTTAAAGATCAAGGCCAATGGGTTTGATAGTACACTACTGGAGTTCCAGTACCATTTGTCGTTTGGGACTTGCAGGCACTAAGAGAAAGTGTATTTTCCCCCATAGGAAATCCTGCTGGTGGCAGAGCTCTACTGGTAGTGCCGCCAGGAGCAGGCATTTTGCCACCAGCAACTGAACAGCTCTGCAACAGCTCTACATAAATTTTTAACTTCTGCTGACTCCTGTCTGTTCACTAAGTGCGTGAAGAACCAGCTTGTGAAAAGAAAACAAGCGGAGTTGTTATGAGTCTGCCATAAGTGAAATGCTGATGACCTGCCAACGAATTGCCACTGACCGGCAAACATCCAGCCCAGGGGCAGCCAGCGCAGCACCCTCAGCCTAGGGCCCATCCTCGGCCACCTCTCTGCACTCAGACGCAGGGAAGAGACAGGTTACTGTCACCCTTCCCTTTGACCTTCTCCTATGACGTGAAACGTGCCAGTCATCGGTTTGCAAAGCAGTCGCGTCCCTCCCCACACACATAGCGAGCACAGACATGAACCCTCCGTACGGCAAGAAGAGCTGGCACGTCAGTGACGTGAGGGCACTACTGCTGGTCACATGGCAGCAGAGGATGCAGGACACCTCTCGGGCTCAGAGGCCACCCTGTGCAAGCGGGTCCAGTTCCCCAGCTGGACAGCACACGTAGCTTCCCCCAAACCAGCACCACCTCATGAACTGCTAGAAAAAAGTAAAATAAAAAGTAAAAAAAATTAAAAAGCTTGCCTTGCTCCCACATTCATTTAACACATACAGATGTGGAGTTGCTCGGTTCATCTGAGGATCAGGTAACAGGTGAGAATTTCTAGCTGTGAAAAGAGTAATTTATAAAGTAGCATCGAGGGGACCATATTGCATACATATGAAAGAGGAGACACTAAAGTTGTCCTCTTCTCCTGCTCTCTTAAAGTAAGCAGACATTTTTAACAAGAGTATATAAAGATTGCATGGGAAAAACTTAAGGCTTGGTTAAATGAATTTATTTTCTATTAACTGTGCTCACAGCTAGCTTCAGAGCATGGCACAGACTTTCAATTATGCACAGATTTTTTTTTTTTTTTCCTTTTGACTGTGTGCCCAAAGTGACACAATCTGTTGACTTTTAACCAAGTGTTTTTGTAATGTACCTAGAATTGCAGTGACTCCAGATATTGGAATCACCATCAGTTTAAAAACTGAGAGGGCAAAACCATCCTGGTAGCCAACACAGGAAGCTTCCTCTGCAACAGAGGTCATCAACTTGTCCTCGTCATGAGAAAAAAATGTGCACGCTGTTTTCACTTCTCCATTTCTACTACTTCTTCTGTCCTGCCTCAAGCTCTTAACTGCCCTTTTTTTGAAATATTAAGAGGCAGCTTTATTCCTTCCAACCCAAGCCAGTCTCCTAAGTGATGGCTTTGCCTTAGCCTGGTGAAGGTCTATCTACAGGCTTAAAAGACAGCTAGAATGGAGGTGCTTAATAATACATTTCAGCCCAGACTTTGTTGTTTTAACTATACCTTCTGGAGTCGGGGATGGGCAGGTCAGAGACAAGATAGAGCTGAGGCACCTAATTCTATGGCTATAAAAGCCAAAGACAGGACTTCCACAAATATCTGACAGGTAGAACCAAGGTGTGGAACTAAAGCATACCTGTGATTCATACCTTTTCTTTAGTATTTAGGTATGACACAGACTTACCGTTTGATTAATTTAGGGTGAGAAATGGTTTCCAAGTTGAGAGGGGTTACTCCAATGGACTGGTTATGCAGGGAAATGCTAGAACTGAAACACACCCATATAGAAAAACCAAGAACTTGTACCTCTCTCCCAGCATCCCTCTCCTTACTTGACTTCGAGGGAGGGTTCCCCACGCCATTCCCCGCATCTTTATAGTCTCCTTTCTCTATCCTAATTCACATCTCACCCATTTATGGTGAGACCAGATGTGAAAAGGTTTGTCCAGATCCACTTTTCTCCAAATGGAATTTAATCATGTGGTTAGATAATCTCAACTAACAGAGTTTATTAAGGATTTCAGCCTCTCAGTGCACCACAGTAGGGCTATTTGAGCGAGCCTGTCTTCTCCCTGCTGTTTTAGGCTGCCCACCTTTGCAATGGCAGCATCCAACAAGGACACAATACCACTTCCCAGATGAGAAGCAACAACATCTTAAAATGCATGCAACTCTTTGCTGGCAGTCATCATATCACAGCTGTAGTAACAAAATCGAGGATTGCTCCACGTTCAGATCCCTTGTTAGGATAGTGATAACACTTCTTCCCCTCCTCAGCTCAGAGCAGAGAAGACAGCAATTACAATAATCTCCTTGAAAGGACATCTTTAACATGCACCACCTAGCAAACTGTTGTTAAATTCAACAATCCCAACATTAGCATAGTGGGAACTCAAAAACAAGCAGATTGCTTGCTTGCTGCAAGTGACATAAGGATTTATTCAGTTGCACTGAAATAATTTGGGGGTTTTTAACTTCATGTTGTTTATTTTTGCATCTGTTACATTCAAGTGCCAGGTAAGTTTATTAAAAATATGTGCTTTTTAACTAGTAATTTTTTAAAAGTCTCTTATAAAACTAGGTATACCCATTTGGGCAGAGAGAATCTCTAGGAGAAGAAACACGAGTTTTAAATACGAGACTTAGCAGGGGCAGAAGGGCAAGAGGCATACCAAAACCTTTGCTTTTCCAAACACTACTAAAATCCAAGCAAATAGTGTTTTCTGCTTCATTACTATCTGCAGTTGTTGAAGAAATGACAAGTAAACTCATCTTTTTGTTAAGCATGACTTCATCTGTGAAAATCCACTGGCTCCACTTAACTCCCCTATACTTGTCAGGAACAAATTTAAACAGATTTAGGTATATCCTCTAACTTTTTATTTTATACATACATACATATTTCCTGGGATATGACAAAACAAACTAGTCAGGGGCAAAATTTATCAATAAATTTGTTCCCACAGAGAATCACTTTTCATTGTATGATATAAACAAAGCTTTGAAGTGTGAGCTCTGAATCCGTATAGATTCCATGAGTTTCTGTGACCAGGGTATATGAACTCAAGGTGAAGAAAATGTGCTCAGTGAACTTTGCCTACGGGTAAATAACTAAATTTCTCCTTACATTATCCTTAGGATAACTGTCTACATGATTGCAATTTACAAACCTGGGGAAAAGGCAATTTCCCAAGTCACAGGAGTGGAAATGCTGCATTGTTGGAGAAGAAGAAGAGGCTTTAGACAAGAGTAGAAACGACTGGTGTACTTGCATGGAAAAAGTCCTGACATCTTTCTCACTCCCCACATGACCAAAGTTAGCTCAGCTCCCACCTGCAGGAGGCAGATGGGAAGAAACTTCCAGGATCTTGAAGTCTGCCAAGGAGGTATGAGAGAACATGAAGTTTAAGGAGGAACAGGGGCCAAAGGCAGGGAAACCATTTGACTCTCTTGAACATGAAATTAACAGCATGAAGAGACTGAGCATAACACTCTCCTGTCTCTCTCCCTGCTTTTGGTTTATGCATAGAGTATATCTGCTGTACTGAAAAAAAGGCAAGTGAAAGGGAAGAAAAACCATACACACTTACAGAATATTTCTAACATTGCATGAAAAACATACAAAAAAGGAAAAGCTATTTCAATTTTGCTAATTGATTTTTTTCCTTTCTAAGACCAGCTCTTAAAATAACCTTTTAGCTTTGTGTAACTTCATGGCTTTTTGAGCAAGATAACCAAAAAGATGACAAACAGCATTTCCCAGTAGCCTCGCAGAGAGAAAACTCAGTGGCGGAATCCAGACATGTAGCATCTCCAGCATCCCTTTTGGGGATCACAAACATCTCGCCAGTCTCTGGGTGTCCCAGGGAGCAAGCTGCCGCAGGCTTCAGCTGTGAAAGCAGCAGGAAGCGCTTCTCTGGGCTGACAAAACTGGAACAAGTACGCTGCTTCCTACTGAGCAAACCTCAGAGAAATTATCCAGCACAACTTGGTAAGAACCAAGAACTTCCACCTGAGATCCTTTTGACCTATGGTGATCATCAGCATATGGCACAGAAACAGGGTTTACAATAACGGCTTCTTGTCTTTGGGTTAAAAAAAATTATCAGATCATGATGTGATATGTAGCACCCAAACTTCGTACATGGAAACAGAATTTGGAGAGCAGAAGACACTTATTTCCACTATGGTTTTATTCCTGATCATATTGGTTTAAGGATTTGAAGAGTTCCTGGCAGTGCTGTTTAACTGTTTTTTTAGGAATAGTCATTTCTCTCCCCCCAAGCAAAATGACAGGAAGCATGAATCAAGACTGTTTAAAAACTAAAATAACAGCTTCCTTTGTCCTTATTGATAACATTTTTGGTTTTTGTGACCTGAGTGGATATTTGTGTGTGTGTGTTGACCGGGAAATCTTTTTCCGGTGACTCACTATTTTGATGCAATATTTTACATAAAGCCAACAGTTGATCTTTTGTGTCATTTCTTCTCTTGTCAATGGGATTAGGAGGGGAAGGAGGGAACTGAAAAACATGTAGGAAGAATAAATAAAATTAATGTTTTACAGGAAATTAGATGGATGTTCTGCTGCAGTTAATTTCCAGTAAACACAGCAGAGTACGGCGTGAATGGAGATAGTGATGGTGAAGGAAAAATTCCAAGAATCAGCTTTAGCTCTTTGATTGTCCAGGAAACACAGAAATTACTTTAGCTTCCTTCAACTGGCAACAAATGCACAATAAATCTTTTGTCATTTAGTGATAACCCAAGTGTGCAACACTCCACGTACCATGATGTTTTGAGTTTGGATGCTATTATGGGCCAAGAGGCCCATCCGTCACTCTGTCCAGACCAGTGCCACCAGTGTGTTACTGGCATTGTATCAAGGTTTAAGATTCCCTCACATTAGAGCATCCCCAAACTGATGACCAAGATCTCTGCTGTCTCTGTACCATCAACTGCCGAACAATTTTATTTTTTCAATTGAAAATTCTATGAGAAGATTACAAAATGCTGATGAATTTAAAATAATGAATGGTTTGATTGTTGTACAAGTGTTTCCAGGCATGTTGCTGAAAAAAAAGTCAATGAGAAAATTACTTTCCTCATTCAGAATGCATTGTAAACTACGGTTTTCCTCAGGAGTGAAGATTTATTAATTAGGTAGATTTTATGCCCCAAACTTGTATGTGAAGAAATGGGTGAGCAGCAAAGCTAATGAAGCCTGGTTTCTAAGGATTTGTGTGCCTTAACAGTAATAAAACAATAACCCCAACTCCCTGATATCGCTTACAATGTGCCCCTGGACCAGGGGCAACACAAGTTATGATTTGCATTGACCCACACGCATGCTGATTAGCAAGCCTCATGTATGATGCTGGTTTTCTAACTGGATGCTACCAGAAAATGTACAACAGTGGAGCACTGCCTGCCTTTTTACATCAATGGCTCAAAAAGTTGTCAAGTATGCCAGCAGACAAATAGTGTAATCCACGAGTTCTATTTCCCTATTTCAGTCTATTTCAGTTAAGCAGAAGACTTAACTCAGCTCAAATCTTTAAGGATTAGACTGATCATTTCACAAAATCACAGCAACAGTCAGTGCACTCTACCAGGTACTCTTCAAACTTGTGACTGAGTACAATGTTTATGTTTTGTGGTTACCTTTCTGTTTCATTATACACAATAAGAAGCAAAGAGAAAAAGCTTTCATTTGACATTCTGGTTTTGATCAAGGGAAGCCAACTTCAGGACTTCTGCAATAGGCTTTCCACCTCCTTAACAAAAAATACCTGCAGCACAGATACAAGATTTAGATTTTTCTTCTAGGCTTTGCCACAAACATCCTCTGATGTTGGAAAAGTGCACTAATTTTATCACCTGTAACACCACAAGAAAACCCTTACTTACTTGTGCCCCAGGTGTCTTGTACACTTTGCTACAGACTGTAAAGTGTCTTGCATTTCCAGGCTAGATGGATTCAAGTGCAAAGCAGAGAAACATAAATGTTCAACAGGGAAATCTGAAGTGAATTAATAAAATTAAAAGTTAGTCACTACAAAAAATTTTTCTAGTGAGCATCACTGATCTGATGAACTGGATTATATTTGTTTGGAAGATAATACAAATGATCATTCAAACAATACAAAGTGTCTACGTGTGGCATATATCAATCAATCTTGCCTTAACTAAGGTAAAATAGATAAATGCCATACGCACAAATGGTTACATTTGAATACTAGATGCTAATACAAAACGAATACTAAATGCCTGCAGAGGAATCATGGGATCACGAGGGGCCACTGATACCTCTCATTTCTGAATCTCTCCCTGAGTTCTTCCTTCCAACTTCCCACTGTCTTCCCTTTGACTCTTCAATGTGTGCCATGTATGTCTTGTAATCTCAGCCATGCAAAGACTTTGGCAGGCAGTTCCTAAAACCTGACTGATCATCCCTGCACTACCTGTCTGAAACCTGGCTAAATCTAGTGTAAAAGTCTAAATCTTTTCACCTTTTCATTAGAATAGTTATTTCACTCAGTCAGCAAAATCCCAAATATCCCACTGTGAATATAGCAGTAGTTTATGATTTTTCTTGTATCTGTAGAAATATATAACATGCTGCAGTGTGTTTGATCTTGGTTTTGCCTTAAAGGCTTTCTTTGTGAGGTGACTCAAGCCAGCCAGCATGGCTTCACCAAGGGCAAGTCCTGCCTGACTAACCTGGTGGCTTTCTGTGATAGAGTAACTGCATCAGTGGACAAGGGAAAAGCAATGGATGTCATCTATCTGGACTTCCAAAAAGCCTTCAACACGGTCCCCCACAACATCCTTCTCTCTAAATTGGAGAGATACGGATTTGATGGGTGGACTGTTCGGTGGATAAGGAACTGGTTGGATGGTCGCAACCAGAGGGTAGTGGTCAACAGCTCGATGTCCAAATGGAGACTGGTAACAAGTGGTGTTCCTCAGGGGTCCGTACTGGGACCAGTGCTGTTTAATATTTTCATCAACGACATAGACAGCGAGATCGAGTGCACCCTCAGCAAGTTTGCAGATGACACCAAACTGAGTGGGGCAGTTGACACGCCTGAGGGACGGGATGTCATCCAAAGGGACCTGGACAGGCTGGAGAGGTGGGCCTGTGCAAACCTCATGAGGTTCAACAAGGCCAAGTGCAAGGTCCTGCACCTGGGTCGGGGCAACCCCCGATATCAATACAGGCTGGGAGATGAGGGGATTGAGAGCAGCCCTGCGGAGAAGGACTTGGGGGTACTGGTGGATGAAAAGCTGGACATGAGCCAGCAGTGTGCGCTTGCAGCCCAGAAGGCCAACCGTATCCTGGGCTGCATCAAAAGAAGCGTGGCCAGCAGGTCGAGGGAGGTGATTCTGCCCCTCTACTCGGCTCTGGTGAGACCCCACCTGGAGTACTGCGTCCAGCTCTGGAGCCCTCAGCACAAGAAGGACATGGAGCTGTTGGAGCGAGTCCAGAGGAGGGCCACAAAAATGATCCGAGGGCTGGAGCACCTCTCCTACGAGGACAGGCTGAGAGAGTTGGGGCTGTTCAGCCTGGAGAAGAGAAGGCTGCGGGAGACCTTATTGCGGCCTTTCAGTACTTAAAGGGGGCCTATAGGAAAGATGGGGACAGTCTTTTTAGTAAGGCCTGTTGTGACAGGACAAGGGGTAATGGTTTTAAACTAAAGGAGGGGAAATTTAGGCTAGATATAAGGAAAAAATTTTTTACAATGAGGGTGGTGAAGCACTGGAACAGGTTGCCCAGAGAGGTAGTGGAGGCCCCATCCCTGGAAACATTCAAGGTCAGGTTGGACGGGGCTCTGAGCAACCTGATCTAGTTGATGATGTCCCTGCTCACTGCAGGGGGGTTGGACTAGATGACCTCTAAAGGTCCCTTCCAACCCAAAGCATTCTATGACTCTATGATTTGTGAAATGTGTTGAACCAACAGTTTTTCTGTTAGTATATACATCTGAGTTCCTGTTTTATGGAAATGTAATATGCTTGACCATGATATTTTTATGCTCGTCACTAATGTGTGCATAGAATTATCAGAAGGTACCTCCTTTAGGTAACACCAATTTGACAATTCCTAACTGCTAACATTTCTACTATTAAAATGCAAATAATGATAAGAGACCATATTTTGTGAGACTATGAGCTAAATTAATTAAGTAGCCTGGTATCATTACATTTTATCTTATGGATTTTCTGTACCCGACTTCAAACTGTGGTCCCCTTGCAAGGCATCACCCAAACACACAGGAAGCTGCACTGTCAGAAAGAGCTCATAGCCTGAATTGCAATCAGAGGGAAGAAGGAAGAGTTGTGAAACAACAAGAAAAGAAAAGTAAGGCAGGAAAAGCGTGACTGGAAGAAGACACAAGCTACCATTGTACACAATTAAATGATTCAGGAACATTTGACATTTCTTCTTCACCCTCCTTTCCACCTCATCAAGAAAATAAATAACTGCAATTCTTGACCAATACTACTCATCGCTGTTGGCTAGCCACACGTAGAAGTCATAGAGGAAGTGAAGCTGAAGGAAGAGATGTTTCCCTTATGAATAATAAGGCAAGGTGCTTTTTTTACACAAGGTGCCACATAAAAGATCATAACAACATGAGCAAGGCTGACATTGTTGGCAGAAGACAAGGGGGCAGCAATGAGTTGTGGAGGACCTGAAAAGTAGAGAGGAGAAGCAGCAATCCTCCCTGCTCAAGGGCTATGGCAGAGAGGGCACCCGGCATGAGCTACAGGCCAGCGTAGGACCTGAACAGCCACAGCTGAACAGCCACAGCCACCACCACAGGATGGTTGACAGCAACACCTAATGCCTGAGAAACACTAACAACCAAACCCACACATTTCCTTTCACTGTTTCCAGAATTGCTCGTTTTGTCACTTAAAAAAAAAAAAAAACCACCAAACAAAAAAACCCAAACCTTTTTCAAGCAGATTTTATGAATTGGGCAGAATGCTTTTCCAGACCTGAGAGCCACATGAAACACTTCAGCATCAGTTGATCTCAAACATTTTTCAGTCACCTTATTTTATCACAAAGCTGACGGCTCCTGCATGGCATTAACAGAAATATAATTACTGGGAGATTCCCCCCCCCCCGCCCTTTTCACCTTTTCCCAGTTCAGGCACCAACCCCTTCCCCACTTGCCCTCTCCCCCTCAAAAATCCTCACTGTTTCAGACAGGTCTGTGAAGAACCTGTTTTAGTAATCAGTAGGGTGGTCCGATTTCTTAATCATGACATAGATATTGCCAACACCTCACTGTGGAAGTGTTTCTGGCAGGGTTTGTATTTTGCCATGTAGCCTTCCTGCACAATGTGAGCCATCTTAATAAAAGCCATTTTACTGACACTCACAACTGAGAGGAACTTTCCCTGGCATTTGTAATTGGAGCTTCAGTAACTGATTGTCCTGAAAAATGATATGAAGAAACTATTCTAGGAGAAAATAGCTCTTGGTTAGGAGCTAGCAACAAAGCAGAATGTTTAAATGCCATGAAATCAAGCAGAGTTCCACAGACCATCCTGGAAGAACACCTCTGTGTGGATCAGCTTCCTGAAACGCAGACACAGAAGGATGCAGAGACCAGGATCCAGAAAGCTTCTGTCTGTCTGTCACTGGGGTTGGCAGTGGCCAGGCAGACGAGTTACTGATCCCCTGACTCAGCCCCCTTGCAGAGTCACACAAAGCTCCACGCTTCCTCAGGTACGAAGTCCCAAACCCTGCTAACACAGTCAGCAAGGGATCAACTATCCCAGTCTTTGGCTAGATACATTTCTCCTTTTTAAAGTCCATTTGAGGCATTTAATCATCCTGCCTTTATCAAGTCTTTATCAGGCCTGCCTTCAGTCAAGTGGCAGATTCTCAATACCTGGCAGAGCAATTGAAACCTAACGTGTGCAGAAGAGTACTCTGCTCCCCTGAAGCTCAGATCTCCTCTCGAGCATTGCCTTGCCATGTTTTTAGATGCTGGGAAAGCTTTTTGCCTTTGAGAAGTGTCACAGGCTCCAGAGCTCCTCCTCCATTTCCACTTCCTCTTTCCAAGTGAGAACAATCTCTCTTTTTCCCAGCCAGACCCAACTGAACAAGCTCTCCTCTTTTTTTTTTCTTTTTTTTTTTTCTTTTTTTTTTCCTCTTTTTTTTCTCTCCAGTCTCTTCCCACCATACTGACACCCACTACAAGAACACCGGATCGGTCCATTTGTGCTCCCTGCAGCTCTTCAGCTTTTTCTGGGCTGTGCTACATTTGAAGACTTCCTCTTAGGAAAACTGCCCCATGTTGGATAAAACTACAGTAGAACTAGCAACAGCTGACAGCAGGGTCTAGCCTGCAAGTCAAAAGGCTCACACAGCATGTTATCAACACTTGGAGTGTTAGACAACCTTTAGGCAAGTACACATGCTATGTACTGCGATCATACAATTCCATTATTTGTCTTAAAATCATGTGCAAAACAAATCTGATGGTTGCCAACGAGCTTTTCAACTTCTGTAAAGGCAAAATCACTAATGCACACTAGCCCTGTGTGGGAATTTCCAATAGGCTTTCCAAGGGGGGAAAAAAAAAATGTGATAGAGAGCCCTCTGCTCCTGTACCCCATCTCCTTCAAAAAAGTTGCTCAACAAAGTGCTAAATGAACATGCTACGGTCACCTGAAAACCAGGTCTGACCAGTTATTCCATGGCTCTTCAAGAACAAAATAAATATTGAATACTTTAAAACACTGTTCATATTTAATATTTACCCTAACTTAAAAGGGGAATAGTCAATAAAATAGGAGACTTCCTAGTCAAAGCTACCACAGTAAAGAACCAGAAAACATTAAAGAGAGAGTGCAAATTAAGAGCTGTTGTGATAACTGGATAGTGTCTGCCATCAGGAGACTGCTGTGTAAAAGGGGTATGATGCACAAGAAGATGTGCAATTAGGAGCAGCTATCACAGGGTTTAACACATTATCTCTTCAGACTCCACCAAACAGGTTCATGAGGACCTTTGTTAACTGAAATCAGACAGACACTGCTGGAGGAGGAAGTTATAGTGTCCCCAACTGCTCACTTGCAGGATAAATGCCTTTGAGATCCAGAGCACCAAACAGTGCACCAAGCTACAGTTTACCTTTTTTTTTTTTTTGCCAGACTGATTGTAGCTTGCTCACTAAGCCTCATTCACCCCTCTTTCTGCCTTCCTTTTATTTTGCTTCCTCTCTTCGCCTATATTACAATGTGCGGTATAATGTTGTTAAACAACTACATTTGTGAATGTTAGAAAAAAGTATCCTTTTGAATTCCTTCGCCGGGAACCAGCAGAGGAGTTGCATTACAAGGACCAAAGATGATTCTCTCCATCCCCTCTGAAACTGTGGCTCTTAACAGGTGCATACCAGGCTTGATTTTGAAATTCCCTTTTGATGCAACTACACATCAGTCTTGATTTTAAAGTTCCCTTTCAGTAAAACCACTGCCTGTGCTTTCTTTTAAACTATTGTGAAGAAATATGAACACAGAAAGCTATATTTTTATATCAATATTCTAGAGGCACATAAAAGGGAATCTAGCTTTGCCCTCATGATTTATACTGTCAACAGAAAGCTTTAACTAAGTTACAGTAATATTATTTGGTTGAATTTAGTTTGTTGTATAGCAAACATATGTGAGCTATAAATCTCAAGAAACAAAAAAATCTGTTTAGCTGTAGGCGCTTTTATATCACCAGTGGGCTTCAGTATGCTTTCAACGTTTTGTCTATTCAATGCTAATGCCAATGGATTAGGCAGATTAGATATGCCTACCGGTGCAGCTCCCCAATAAATTACAGGCTTTCTATCCACAGCAGGCCCTCAATCATTCCATTTTCTATGGAAATGAAAATGTATCTTTGGAACAAAACAAAGCACTCGGTCATTGAGCCGTTCACTGGAAGTTTTGTTAGTATCTTAAGAATACAACTGTAAGTAGAAGCATGCCTGCCATTCTGTAAATCACCCTGGGAGCAGCAGGACTAATGAAGCTTGGTTTCCTATAGAATTACATCCTACATTTAGCACCCATGGTATGACACAGTCCTTAAGTCCTCCAGCGCAACAGAGCTACTATTCCGCTGTATCCCCCCAAGCTCCCTCACAGCAGTCATTTTACTCACACAATACCTGAACTTCTCCATCACACACACAGCTCGCTCCTTCCAAGTGTCCTCCGACAGCATTCCACCACCTCCTCTCCACATCTTCCCCCTTCCTAGAGTCACCACCCTCATCCTCCCTCTTCCACCCAGCTCCTGGCAGCCGAGTGCTACGTCTGCACTGATGGGTGACCAGCAGCAGCTTAACAGCATGAATTAGACCTGTCCTCTGCCTCCTCCAGTCTGGCAGAAACCACTGTAAGTTGGGCAGTGAGACCCAACATCATTAGAGGGAAGATGGACGGACAAAGGAATAGATAGGGTGGTTGCACACACAGGTTTTTTTCTGGAAGCTAAAAATCTAGCCTCTTCCAAAGGCTATTGGGATACTGCTTGGTGTTCCTTTTCAGGAAACACATCAGCATGACAAGAGTTATCAGAAAATTCATCTTTCAAAAATGTCCTGGTATAATTATTTCTCATTGAGTAACTTCCACTTTTGGAAGCTTATTTACAGAGTTAACTCAAAATAGAGAAAATAGCCAGTAAGTGTTGCTGAGTTTCATGCATTTTATTGAAGCCTGTAAGATGCCATCTAAAAATATCAGTGCTGCTGCCTCAGACTGAGGTCCTTAGCCCTATCTTCCACCTACAGAAAGGACTCGGCATGACAGAACAGGATGCACTATGCAATTCCTCAAAAAAAGATGTTCTTGTGGCAAGTTTTTCAGTTTGCTCTAGCTGTAAGAGGTCAGGGTGATACCAGTGAGAATTTTAACATGGTTTTGGCTGCTGTGTTATGAGAGGTCTCAATAGCAGTCAAATAGGTTTTGCATTTGTATTTTTAAACTGTGTCATGGAGCCTAAAGCAAAATTTGGTCTGTGGAAGAAACACGCAATCTGAAAAAGTATGGACTCTCAGCAAAACCAACATGGATAGTTGGGTGCAAGCCTACAGGATCCAGCTTGTCTTTGGGAATCTTTGGACAGGCTGTCCCTTGGAAATTAAACAAAAGGCAGAAGCAGAAAAATAGGGACACAGTCATGGATATACTGGGTTTAGAGAGAGTGCCCGTATGCTTTGCATTGGAGTAAAGGTTATTTTTTACCACCGCCCACATAAAATTTCCCACTTCCAGCTGAACTACTCAGCTGAAAACTGGGAGCCATCAATTTTAGATAACGGACAGAGAGAATCATATCTATATATATACATATCATAGAAAAGTATTTAGCTGTGATTATAGTGGCCAGCACCCACTCTCTCAGATTATCAATAAGCTGCGTTTCTATGAAAAGGGATTAGCACTAATCACTGCTGTTTATATGGCTTAGTAGATATCTGTGGATTTCATTAACTTAATCAAAACCACAGAACTACAGACCTCTCTAGCATTTCCACCCCTATTGGTATATAGTAAAGTAACGGGAACTGGTTTTGGACCATTACCACCAGTTTCCACAGGCAGAAGTCAGGGCCTAATGAACACACTGCCCGCACAGCGCTTTCTTCCCTTCCCTTTCTTTCTTCCCCTCTTTCCAATCCAGGAACACATTACCCTTTCCTCTAGAAAAAGCCATCACTTTGAAGGACAATATTAATACAACTTGTTCTAAATGAAAAGAGGCATTAAGGCAAATAATACTATACATGAAAGAGGATTCCCCACATTTGTTAAGACCCCCAATTGAATTTCTTTCATCAGGAAAACAGAGCTCTGAATGTGCTTTTAATTTTTGGTTTGTTGTTGATGATTAAGCTTGGCTTTTTTTTTTTTTAATTTACAAAATGTCAAAATGTCACAATTATTTTTTCAAAATGTTTTTAACAGAAACATTGTTTAACAGAAACAATGTGTCAAATATTCCTTGTCTAGAACTAGTTTTTGTTTCAGGATTTATGTAATGCAGAACAAAAATACCCTCCTTCAGAGAGTCCTGTATCAATCTTAATGATAACTAACTGTAGTAGCTTATAATTTATCTTCAGACAAGTCAACATTTTAGAATTACTTGACTCTTATAAACATAAGCCTTTATCTTCTAATAATGTGAAATACATTAATCTTTCCTGACTCTATTTGGCACAATTTAGCTTCCTCCTGAAATGTTGCAATTCTCGGCAATTATTTGAATTTTGCTCCGAGACCTAGAATTGCAAAAGCTAAAAATATTAAAATACAAGATTTCAAGTAAGAAGTATATATATTAATTCACACTAGCAAGAACTGAGTAGAGTTAGCACATGATCTCAAGCTTTCCAAAATCACAATATTTTGTATTCTATTTTGTATTCAAACAAAGCCTAGTCAAACAGAACTAACCATGACACAGAAGACTGAAATAATTTGTAAATATATTCTTTTCACCGAGCATTGAGTTTGTTCAGCTTAGTGCCAACATAGGCTCTCCTTAAATCCCAGGCGGCATTCATGGGATAAACTGCTGATTACATCAAAGGAACCTTCTCCTTGCCAAAGTATTTGATACCTGGCTGGCATTTTCACTAGCCAAGTGTGTTTTGCAAGCTTTATGAACTGTGCTGCAGCCTATGCTATTTTGGTTCTATGATACCAGAAGCAGCAGCTGAGACAGATCCAAGCCTGTCATTTTCTAATCTAAGTCACCACATGCATCGTGCTTCATCGGTGATGAAAAGTAGAAATATAGCAGCCGGACACGTCTTAGGCTGAATAGGGTCTTTGGCCATATAGTGTCCAGAAGACATTTTAATGAAGTCTAACATCCGTAGCTCTAATTCATTTTGTGTGCAGCAAACTGAACTACACATACACACTCAACGCAGACCATGCATTTATCCTCAAAGAAAACTGAAATTACTTTGATTCTGGTAATTGTCAGGTATAACATCAGCAGTGTTTTTTATCTCTCTCTCTCTCCATATACATCTTTCTTTCTATCTCAGGTATAACATCAGAGAGCCATGTTATCCTCCATGGAATCACTCCAAGGCTCCTCAGCAAGACAGGCAAAACTAAATGTTACTGCCCTGAGGATGAGAAGAAATTAAGTAATTTTGTCCTCATCCCTGGGCCAGCAATATGCAACTCGGGAACAGAAGCAGAGCAGGGGTATAGGCAGGGTGGAGGTGCTAGGAGAGGGTGGTATGATAGGTGCTGAAGTTACTGGACTGCAGGGGAGTGGGTGAGGACTAAGGATGAGGACCTGGAAGAGGTTTGGAGGGATTCCCAAATATCCCTAGGGAGAGGGTGCCAGCAAGAAGTTACAGGGTTCTGAGTGGGGGAGAAGGTTTAGGAGCCATCAGGCATGATTTGGGCCCATAGCAGGGTTTCTTCTCCTTCCCCCCTAACCTCTCACTCTCCTCCTCCCAGTCTGACCTCAGTACAGCAGACCCCTCTTGCCTATTACTTTGCAAAACTGTATACTCTTTCCCCTGCTTTGGCAGGCAAAGCACTCAAATTCCTCTCCCATCACCCTTAGATACCTTTCTCCATACATTCCTTCTCTCCCACTTCCCTCAGGAGCTTCTGGCATGCAAGAATATGAGCTTGATGGGACTTGGAGGAGAGAGAATTATAAAATGGACCAACAATTTTCTTTCCCTGCTCTCTTTGCAGGCTGTCTGGTCAGTTAACACTTCACTCACCATCAGCCAGAATTTTCCCTGACCTGTTTAGTTCTTCCTTGTAAATTCATAGCCTCCTTTTGGACAATGGATATTTTGAGTCACCAGGTCCCAGGAATCTGAAAGAAAAGCCAAGTGGAAATATCTCTCTCCAATCTTGAAACAGTTCAAATAGATCTCCTACTCTTGTGCCCACTACACCATTACATTTCTTTACTTCCAAAAATTCCACTTGGAGGCTGAATGTTTTGTACAACCACACCAAGGGCTAAAAATAAGTTGCATATACCTTTGACTGGAAACAGTACAGCAGGGCCAGGAAAATCCAAGAAAATGGGGAGTGTCTGACAGCCAAAGAAAGTCTCTCAAGTAAAATTACTCTGCTGCTGCCAATATTATTTAACACTGAAAAACCTCCACCGGTTTCCAGGACATTGGTCCCACGGACCAACTATCTCTCAGCCTACCTTTCAAGTCTCATTTGCTTCTTCAATGATTGACCTGCCATAGGGAAAAATATGCCCTTCATTTTTCTAAACAAGCAACCTACACATTGTTCTCTATAAACTGTTCTCAAAACAAGTGTGTTCATTTGTGTGTATATAAAAGCTTTAAATTTCAAAGCACAGTTGTATTAATTTTGGTGCATAATTTCAGGCTTCCCTCTGATAATATAAAATTTTGCTGCCTAGAGTGATGTAAATTGGGCACCATAATAACTAATTCAATTTGTAATGTCTCTCCCTTTCTCTAATACCAATTATCTTCTACAACACCACAGTGTCATTGAAAAACACTAGAACAAATTATGCACAAGAACCACTTTACAAGGAAAAATCAAGAGGATGTATGAAAAAATATATCTGATTACAAAGACTGAGACTTTGTAAACTGAGACAATGAGATCACTGTTCCTCCTACAGCTTATAGTAGTGCTATTTTACTGTTTTTCCCATCAACATAGAGCAGGTTTTTCAGCTCCCTCCCCCCAGATGGTATCAGTTAACCCTGGAATAAACACACTGGGTCCAAATTTCAGTCAGTATAAGATGACAAAGCCTTCCCAGGCTGCACTAGAAATTCACACCAGCTAAGAATCATTCTTGACATCCATGAAACGTATAATGTTTGACCCTTTTTCGAAAAGCAAGTATAAAGCAATTGAAAAACACTTCCAAACAAGCATAGCTACATTTTCCACTCACCTCTGCGAACAGTGATCATGTATAGTACAATGCAATGCAGATTTGGGCTTCATAATACAAGGGCTACTATAAATTAACTACCACATAAGGAAAGAAAATTAAAGGCAGACAGACAAGCAGAAAGAAATATAAACCATACAGTTATCTTAAAATAAACCACTTGGAATGGGAATATGAAAAAAATCTTGACTGCTTATCAGAAAAAAAATGTATAAAAATGTAAACCAGTTAGTGACCACATATAAAGGCCCCACATGCTACATAATAACAGGCTATACCTCTCTTCTTTCAAAGACACTGATTTATTTTTTTCTTGAAAAAGGAAAGCCTTACACTATTATAATGAAAACAGTGGTTTTGATTATTTAAACTCAGGATAACAAAATGCCTCAGACTAGTCCTCAATTACAAACACGACACTATTATTTTGCATTAGTCTAAAGAGCCCTCTAGTGTTCGCCTACTGCAGGCAGAATAAATTATTTCGAATGACTAAGGAACTTGCTTGCAATTTCTACTTATTAGCACTACCAAACACCTCTAGCTAGCAGAAAGAAAGCAAATTTTAGGCACTGGGTGATACATCTGCATGAAGAAAATAATTTAAATTCCATAATTAAAACTGTTTATCAGAGGAATATTTCTATATTACTTTCTCTATCATTTTAAAGGATTAATGAGCTTAAACAACATTTCAGCCAACCATTAATAATATTCATTGATACGTATTTATTTACATATAGAAAAAGAGCCTTCAGTCCTCAAAATGAACTCTCTCGTTCAGTTACTACTACTGAAAGTCAATGACTAATGGGTCATGCTGCAAATGTCTCCAAAGAGGTATTTTTCTATAGGGGTTCTATTCATTTCTTGAAGGACCACCTGTAAGCAATAAATTGCAAAAACCTTCAGACCATGTTGTGGAAAAAAGGCAGTATCAGCTTAAGATTTCCTACTCATTCACACGCCCCGCTCCCTCAGCTGAGCCAACAAAATTGCCTGTTGGAGATAAGCTACGAACCACCCCACGACATGCCCCAGCACTACCACAGGCTGCAGAAAAAGCATATAGAGAGACTATGCCTTCGGGTTCCCTACCCACCAGCTGAGAAAAGGTTTTAGCACATTCCTCCATTGAAAAGAGCTGCAAGACAGACAGATGTGTGCAATCCATAAAATAGCACAAAACATTCTTACATTTTATCCACAGGGAGTCTACTGATAGACACACACCATGTGTACCTGTGGAGTGACATATATTCTGGACACAAAGAAAGAACAATCTCAGATATACCCCTCATCAGAGCAGTGCCTTAAGTTAGATAATAGTAATTGGCATCATCTATCCTTGTTGCATCTCCACGCCAAAGAGACACTTCCTGAAGTATGGTGCTACTGGTCATTCAGACAACCTAAAACACATCAAACCTCCCACCTAAGCTATTTTCCCCATGGTAAGTCTCCTTCTGGTGGGTATCCTGTCTTAGTTACTGAACATCTGGATCCTCTTGCTCTCACCTTCTGCCACAGACACTGTACATAGGGCCAATGAGATCAGGGAATTTTCCTGCTGAAAATTAACCACCTGTCAGATCAGGCCCATAGTCTGTCTATCATGTGGCCACACAAGGGCCAGTGCTGGCACAAAGCGGAAGCCAGAACTCACGGGTAAGGAGAAGGGCATCATCATCTCATCTGATGGCACGCCATCCCACAGCCTCCACCACCAGTGCCCTGACATCTGACCATGGCTCCTCTCCTTGCCTTGCACCAGTCGTACGTGATACACAAGTCCCTACTGCTGTTCATGAACTCACATTTCCAGGCCCTCATTTCTCTCTGGGCAGCTAGAAACACCTTAAAATACAAATGAAAGGCTCTCCGAGCTCCATGTCTGTCTCCACCCTAGTGATATCTACCCTTCAAACCACAAAATAGCATTTAGCTTTAAACACTGTACAGCTCCACCAACAGAGGGAATGCCTCATTCTTACCTTTCATATCAGCTTTGAAATCAAGCTTGAGATCTAATTCAACTGACTTCCAGTGAATACAGGTCAATGAACTCCTAAATGGAGTGTCTTCGAGACCCCTCACAGCCCCTCCATTGCTTCCTTTACTTTAATAGTCAAGCTTCTACTCCAACTCAAGACTGGGCCTGTAGAGGTTTTGGCTTTGGAAACAGCTCGAGAGCTCTAGGATAGGACTTTTTTCCCAAAAATGCACATCTACTGCATACAGTGATCACCTCAGTCATCCCAGGACCTCCTGGACCAAACCAGTATCAACTATTTGGAAGGTTCAGACCAATGAGGAAAAAAACAAGTATTTCGGCTGCTAGGAAGGGGCCTTCTGGGATGATACAGATAGGAGCTTGCAGATTATTAATAGTGACTCTCTTAGACATGGCCTGATTGCCTCTTTAAGGAGGGTAGGCCAGAGGATGAAGGAAGTAAAGAAAGGACAGGATCAGACCAACTGCTTGCAAACCCAATAGTCACAGATACCTCTTTCCTGTCTCTCTAGCTCACTCTCTCTCCCAGCCATGAAACACCCATCCCAAGGTGCTAAGTGTGGAAGGTGGACCTTCAGGGTACCTCGTACACCACACAAGCAGCACGACCTAGGCAGCCTTGTACTAAATCTTTTTTTGTGAGATTCACACAGAAGGAGCAGCATTTCACCTGAGGGCACTTAGCTGAGCAGGTGAACCAGTTTTTCAGAAGCATTCAACACTCACAGGTTTTTTGAGTGAACTGATGTGCCAGGGTAACACATTATTTAAATGGACACCTAAGAACTAAGTAAGTTCTCAGAAAACCTTGACCTGAAGCTTTTAGCTTTCTGAATAAGTCCTACCCCTTAAGATCTAAACTTACTTTCCTCTCTGGAACGGCCTCACATCTTGTGATGGAAGACTGCATCCAGGCCTTGTCTGAGCTAAAGAAGTGCCTATCTGAACATGAAACAGTTCCCAACCCTACAGAGACATAGTCTCCATGATGCAAATGTAAGACAACTGCCTCTTCATTGCCTTTGCATGGATTAGCAATCCTTCCTGTAAATGGGTTCCCAATAATTAGACAAAAAGCAGGGTGAGTATAGCTTTCCATAGATAAAGAAGTCTAATTCAATCCACTCTGTAATCTCCAGCACCTTGACTTCATGTTCCTAAAAACGTTTATCAGTTACAGTACCTGTTATTGTATCTTCCAGTCCACGCCAGTAACAAGCGCTATGGATTTCCCAGTGAAGGGTGGCTGCCAGCTATGACAGAATGATTACCATACCCCTTTTTAAGGGGAAACTGTTTCTTTTCCAAGCAGCTTAATATCAGAATGAAGTTAGTGCAAAATTGTAACTAACTTCCTTTTCTCATCCTAACATCAGCAAGCCACTGTTGGTTATGCCTTAGAAACTCTATTTCGTCGACTGTAGTTATGATCCAGACCTCAAAGAAAAATATATTCTCTGCACTTAGCATTTAAGAAACTACTTGCGTGCTTACAAACGCATGCCAGAGAGTTGTTCTTTACATTGTCCAACCAGTACCATGTGAAATTCCACGCCCAAACTCTTCAGGCACCTTTCAAAAAAACCCAAAACAAAACAAAAACCCACACCCGCCTCTCCCCCCCAAAAAAAACCCAAACAACCCCCCCACACACACAGAGTTTATCTGAAGAGCTATCTATCTGTCTTGTGTTTACAGAAGCACAGACTGAGCCTTTGGCGTTAGCCTTGGCAAAGCGTTGAAGATAACACTGCTGCTATTGGAGACATGAAACTTTCTCAGGAGATTATGAGTTTACTTCAGCTCCCACAATTCTCCTAGACACCACTATGCATTCAAAATTGTCCAGGACATGGTACCTCTAACACCTAAGCCAGGAGTATGGAACATACAGACAGCAAAGACAAAACTTCTAATTTCTTTAAGCTACAAAAGCATAACTTGAATGGACCAAGTGGTTACCCTGGTACTTCCACATCAGTTTAATTAGCTCTGATGTAGCTCTTTAAGGTGAATTTAACCAAGCTTCTCAACCATTGTTTCCTGTAGGATACTTGTTCTCAGCAAGAGAGGCAATTCTTCATCTACATCAAAGCTTTTTCTTTAGGGAGATAATTCAATAAATACCAAAGAAAGTATTTTGATATTTTATTCCTGCTTCTTTCATAATTCATAGTAGCTTTTTATATCCATTGCATGGTTACAATTGAAAAAGAACAAGAACTGTAACCCTGCAGTGAAATAAAAGCAAATATATTAAATACTTGTATAAATAATATTAGATTTCTATAACTTCTTGATTTTTAAAAAGCCTGTGCAAAAGTTTTGAGAATTAAGTTTGATAGCAAAGACATCCCCTCTAACAAGACTGATGCTCATCCTCAGGATGTGCAAGACTGTCATTCCAGAGTCCCTTTAGATTTGCTGTAGTCTAATGATATATTATGTACAATCAGAAACGCTGCTAAAATAAGGGGATTAGGAAGCATAACATCAGCCTTCATCTGAGCTCTATTAAGCAGGTTAGACATATGAAAAGCCATTTAATAACTACTTGCCCACTCTTCCATTACGAATAATATAGAATATGTGACACAGTCTTTAACACCCACATGTTTATTTACAGGATTCTTACTTTAGGGCTTTGGAAGGATATTTTTGTGTTGCAGTTACTGTAAGGACAAAAAGTGTGAATTATTTTAAATGTAGAATGAAAATGTCAATTCACTGACCTCAGTTATAGAGTGTTTGTACAAAAGCTTTAGAACTGTTTACAGCTTCCTAGCATTAGCACAATCTGAATGTAAATGAAATTTATGTTTCCTATCAGTATCAATAAAATTATCAAGGGATAATAAGAAAAAGGAAAATACATAAAATCCTGTAGTGATTTTAAGTCTATGAAATAACTCTATTGAGGTCATTAACCACAAGGTCAAAGCACACACGATTTTATGAACAACAACAGTACCAAAGAAGAAAACCTTGTTTTCCCAAAGGAAATTCACTGCTACTTTACTATTTTTATATTTTTCCATGTAAATTAGAGTTACATTCTCAGCGTCCTGTTATGACTTCCCTCTTCCTGTAACCTCTATTAGAAAATGAAAAAGCAGCATGAAAGAAAGCAGACTGACACTGGAACAAACTAATTATGATGCTCTGACACAGGGGACTGGATTGTTTTATTATATTAATGATAATATACATTAATTTTAAAGAACCCTACTGGTCCTACTTCATAAAGACTATAGATGCCAGAAGAATATTTTGTTAAAACAAGCAATAATTTCCAAGGTCAGGAATGAACTGAGCATGCCATTATTTGACAGGAACATTTTCAAATACTTCCCATGACTTGAAATCATGTTTGACAGCTGCTATCAAGTCAATTGCCACAAACACAAGGTTTCATTTTCACCCTGACATAGCCCAAAACTATCAACTAGTCTATCCTCTGAGAAAGGCGCAATATTATATACCCAATTTATTCAATTCTTTCCTTCCTTCCTTAAAAAAAAGATCAAGGTAAGGAAAAATACATGCACTACAGTTCCCTGTTGAGAGGTGACTGCAGAGGGCAACTCAAGTAAGCAAGCATATTTTCTTCATCTGAAAAGTAAAAACTGTAACATGAATATGCATCTTCTGCAAATGCTTTAAAGAGAACTGTAATTCTGTGGTTAAAAAGGTTACAAGTACTTCTGCCTTTATCTTTTAAAAGTACATTGAAAGGAAATAATTTTCAAGATGTAACTACATACTTTCTATTTCATACACAAATCTTTAATAACCTATTTTTCTTTTCCACTTCTCAAGAGAGATTTCAAATATCAACACATTTTCCTTCTGCAATCAAAAAGGTTTATGTATCTTGTAAGATTTTACACTGATCTCTTCAAATGTCCTTAAACCTTACATGCCCATTTCAGGCGAAATAAGTCAGACATTAAAAATTTTATGACTGTTTCACATAAAGTTAAGTCTTTTTATAAGAGCAGGCATGAACTGAACTCCCAGTTGAAGCTACTTCAAATTCTGTGCAACCCAGACCAAAGCAAAGAGTTGCTGCACAATGGCAGCATACACTACTGCCATCAGCCTACCTGGCAAAACCAGTTTGTAGCCCTGGTACACAATGTTCACTTCTGGTTACAGAGGCTTTAAAGATAGCGGCCACTAGTCCTTCACAGACCTCACACAGGAAACTGGTGGGGTGATACAGAATTAGCATGGTGTAAGTGACATTAAAATTCAGCACTTCAGAGGAAATAATACTAGCAAATCACCAGAAAATCGGCAGCCAAAGTCTTGGACCTCCAGAGGCAGATGGCGTGCCCACCCCTAAGCAGTGGCTGCTCCCCTGGTCCCGCAGTGCTGTTCTGAGCGCACATCCAGGGGCTGCCTGCAGCTGTTCAGACTTCAGACAAGCGCAGGTTTAATTCCTTGCGTTTAGAGCATTGTCCCTCGTGGCAATGTATGACATGATAAGCAGTATTTGGCACAGAAATCTCTAATCTTTAAATAATATGATTAAGCTTGGTTTTATTCAGTTATTAATCAGTCTTGTGCCTATACTTGTCCTTACTACAAAAATACACTCAAACCTTTACGTTCATGCCTTCAAAGCACACACTTACCAACATAATAAAGAAGAAAAAAATGTACTAGAAGTCAAAGCTCCATACATTAAAACCAATAAGTTTTCTCTTTGAAAATTAAGATAAATAGGAGAGCAAGAGGATTTGGGAACTTTTTAATAGTGTTCTTTATAGCACCCATGATATACATTTAACTGTTTGCTCAAAGTTTTTAAAAGTAGGGAAAAAAAGCAACTGCTGTGGAAAATTGTCCAGCTCCACAGTGCTTCACTGTGTACTTTAATATCTCTGGCTCATGCGGCATGGAGTTTTCTTTCCTTCCAGCACTTCCCTTTCCAGTGTACCCTGGCTGAGACCCCTCAGCTTCTGATAGCAACCACACACTGAGAAAAACTAGCGCTCATTTCACCTTCAGTACCACAGAAATACCATACTAGAAAGCAGTAGAAAATAAAAGGGTATTGGCTCTTTCTATACTGATACTAGTATGTTGTACAATTACTAGTCCTAAACCCAAAATAATATTAGTGAACAAACAATTCACCATTTTCTCAGAACACTTTCCCCAGCTGTTAATGTTATCAGGTTGTCTGAGTTGAGCTTGAAGTAACAGCTTCGTATCGCGTGCTCTTCTGTCAGAGGGCTAAGGGGAGAGAATGGATAATGAATTGGCAAATGGTAGATCACTGCTCAGTGGCACTCACCTAGACGGACACATGAGGCAGGAGCTCAGTAAGTCCACACACACCAATATTCTGAATTAGGGAGGCCCTCAGGGCCGCAAGTTCTGTCCTGCCATCCCACAGGTATCACCACATGCATGCTCTCAGTCACTCTATACATTGTACCAGCCCGGCTTCTCCCTGCAACACACACTTCAATTCGCTCCTGTGCACCCTCGTACACTAGTGGCATCTCCTGGGCTGATGGAAGACAAGAGGACCAGCAGAGCTCCCTTAATTCCTAGGCAGCAGCTCAGGACAAAGTAGCACATGCATGTGTCTTCTGAGGACAAGGAACCAGGATACAAACCAAATGAGGGGACTAGGAGGTAATGAGCATGTAATCAGTGCACAGTCTGTGACTTTTTTTAATGCCTGCCTGTTACAGCTTTTGCAAATTAACACACTCCGCAGGCTGGTGGGAATCCAAGTCATCTATGACATAAAATAAATGTATTCAAATGTCAAAACAACTAAGTATGAGTTCCAATTTTTAAGAGACATATTTTTAATAGCAAAATAAATCACAATTCTAATATATCTATTTTGACTATGTCAAAATCTAATGTTTTACTCAATAAATAAAATGTAGAACTATTATTCATACTACTTTACATTTGGTTTTAAACCCACAAAGTCAGCTAATCTCTGTGGATACTGCAAAATCCCATGATTAAGATTGACTTTATGACGATAAAAAAAAAAAAATTTCATAACAGAGTTAAAAACCAGAAGTATTCAAAATAATTAAAAGATTCAAACACAATATCTTGTTTTGTTAATGACAAAACAATTCTGATTCTTACTACATTTTCCTGTCATGTCAAAGAAAACTTGTTGATCCAAAAGCAAGTAGTTCAAACTGTGAGGAAAGAAAGAAAAGCACCATTGAACTGAAATTAACTCATACCGTATTTTGTTATTTTAAATACTTAGATGTGATGTAACAGAATGTCTCCAGCATCTTCCAATCTGGTGCAACTCTGAGCTTCCCCTGAAAGAAGAGCTCCTGTTTGCCTCCTTCCCCTCACCCCTCCCTTCCTCAGCTTCCTTTCCACCAGACCTAATAACTGTGCGGCCACAAAGTAAGACAGTCCAGCAAGCTCATCTGACAGAAAACTCAGTCAGTGTTCTGCCAGCCTCCAAAAAAGAAATAACAGTTTTCCATCAGACCAGTCTCTTGCCCCAGGAACAGAGGAAGTGTGTGAATAGGTACAGAAACGCAACAGAAATCCACTTCTTTCTGTGGGAGCTGCAGTTGTACCAGACAGCAGCACATCCAGCCGCATGCTCAGGGCATGCTAAAACTGACCTAATTTTATGTTGCCCCCCCCCAAAAAAGACGGTCCTGACTTCTCACTTGTGCCAGAATAGCACTGGTGTAGGCAGATGACCTGCAAGGTCTAGGAGCTGGTCAGAGCCTTAATCCTACAATGACAAAAAACCCAATCCCTTTCCAGCTGGACCGTGTCTATTATCCAGCTCATCATCCCCTTAATGAATGCTAGCAGTAGCATAAAAGAGGGTGGTGACACATGGTGGGTGTGCAGGGGGAGGACAGGGACACCCCCTCCAGCCGACGCGCAGACTTACAGACTTCAATGCAAAATTGAAGACAAGCACGATTCCTCCACAGGCCCAAGCTCCACCTCGTGAGGCAACAGGCACAGACCCACACTGGAAGCATCTGGAAATCTATTGCCATATGAATGTGCAATAACTGTACATGCAACATTTGTCCCTTCACCTCTCTCCTCATCAGCTATAAATAAACATTAATTCATTTTTAAAATAACCTATACATTTGCATTTTAAAATAACCTAAAACACTTGAGTTTTCTTGGACTTTTTCAAACGTATGTGAAAATGCCAACTGGCATAAACAAATACATACAAGCTTACATATTATACTATATTTGCCAGAATAAAATGCAACACAGGAAGGCAAAATGGGCCAGTTCTCAGCTCCGCAAAGGCAGAGACAGAATGCAAGTAGGGGAAAAAAATGCATTTAAAAAAAAAAGTTTTAAAAGTCCTAATATACTGTAAGGATGAAACGTTCCATTTACATGAGCAAAAGACAGAATATAAATGATTACAAGTCTACGAACAATACTTATACTTGCCTTGACAGAAGGACCTCAAGCACAAAACCAGGTATCCTCAGAAGAAAGTAGAAACCAACACCTAGTAGCACTTCCAAAAAAGCTGTTTCCAACTGCTCTGAACTGTTTGAATTCATTTTCAAGACTGTTTTTCTGAGGTCAGGAGCAGAGCCCATGCCAAAGAATGTCATCTGTTTCGTTAGTCAAAAGGGAGTATTCAGTCTGGAAAGCATCAGGAATGTTTAAGGGGGCATATTTTGGGGCTTTCTGCAGGTTACTACCAGGAAAATTCCAGATTATTGGGACTAAATTACAGAAGCAGAAAGTGATGTGTAACTTCTTAAAGGTTATAAAGGAATTTTACATGCACTTCTACACCAAGTTTGAAAAGTAGTCAGTGTTCCTAGCCAGAACCACATAAATGAGAAAGATTCCACATGTTCATCCAAATCAATCTGTACAGAATTTAATCATAAATCCAGAGAAGGAAGAGCACCTTATCCCACCACTAACTGCATTCAAAATTTCCTCTTGCACACAGTTTCTGCAGGATGGCCTTACTGCATGAGTATCTTTGGCACCAAGGATGTCCACAACATGAGAAGCAGACTTGTCTACTGCTGGAAGAGTGTGGAAAGATATCCAAGGATACATGGCCTTGCGTGAATGAGACAGGACTCTTAGAGCTTATCTACACAAAGAAGCTACTCTGTATTAATTGAGTGTATGAATTTAGAGCGCAAATTGAAATGCTCAGTGACTCCTTCCACATGCAATGAGTTGAACTCTAGGATAATGAACTACTTCACATTCAACAAGAATATTCAATAATACCCAAAACAGGAGCCAGTGTGGAGCAACGGGTGTTGAGTATGTCCTGCCTTATTCCACAGCAGCTTCTCTTGGAAGACACACCTTCAGCATCAGGAACATAGGAACTTAAAAATAAAAATCTGAACAGTTTAACTTAACAACTTCACTTTTTGCAGATTTCCAGGAGAGAGCACACTCCCACTTCACAGTTTGTAGACAGAAAGCTCATTTACATAAAGATGCTCATGCTACTGATGCCAAGTCCTGCTAAATCCTGGAACTTAATATGTTAGGGAACACTGAAGATGCTACCCCTTTTTGCTGCCTGCCTCACCTTGTGCCATTGCTGCAGCACAGTGAGCAATCTGTCCATGCCTCACGATGCCCCAGATCACAGCCCACTGCATCTGCTTTCTCTGAACATAAGTTTGCACTAGGTACCACTGGTGAACTAGCCGGGCTGCACAGCAAGCACACATGTTGTTCTGCCACTCTTTGTCCAGCAGCCTAAGGAGAGGAGCAGAACAGAGAACTAGACGTCGTGACTTCATCATTCACCCTACCAAAACTTAGCAGGGTTTTTCACCCAGAACGTTCAGGAAGATTAATTTGAATAAGCTTTTAAAATGTATTAATTAAACCATAAATAGAGTTTAGAAGTGACTGCAAAATGCTTTTGTTTAATACACTTCAAAAGTCAGCTAAACAAACAAAAATCACTTCCAAATAAAAGTATCCATAACTTTTGGATTTGAATGTGATTTAATTAATACTTTTGAAGTTAGCTCAAGTTAGTGCAGTTAATTTGGAATATTTTGTCTGAATGTTCCTATGTACGCAAGCCCAGAGACTGCTATTCATTTTTTCTGAGGCACAAAACGCAGCGAAGACAGAGGGCTGTGTTTAGCACTGGGCAGGAAGGTAGCTGTGAAGAAGTGTGAAGTGAAAGCATTTCAAGCAAGTATTTTTGTAACGGACTCACAAAAATGGCTCTGTTGCTTAGGTCATTTTTCAACTGAATTACTTAACCAGATGGAAAGCCAAGATATGTGACCCTCTGTGCCAAGTAAGGTCACATATCTTTTTTTTTTTTTTTTAATAGAGTTTAAAAGTAGAAACTGCTCTGAAAAGACAAGCAAAACTTTTGGTGAAAACTCAAGGTGAACGCAGTTTCTAAAGTATAATTGCATAGGCAATGGGACACACAAAACAGATGTAATCTAACAGCACTCAGATTTCTGAGAAAAAAGCATGTATTATACCACCCCTGTATTATTGATCATTCTGATGCATACTGCAGGCCAAATTCTTCCTTGGTAAGTCGCCTCTTAAGCACACCAGAGAAAAAGAAAATTACATACCTACACATTTTAAAGGAGAAATAGCCATGACATAACTAAATTCCTACTCTGATGAGAGCCATGGCATTTGTTTTTAGTAAGGCTTAACTTCTATAGTTAATGCTGGATCCTGCTTTACTTTTCAGTATCTGTATTCCCTCCCAGCAAAGCCCGGAGCGGATTAGACAGAGGCTTAGACTTACAAACTGAACTGACATTTACATGTCAGAAGTGACACACAGAAACTCACTGCAATTGAATCACTCGACCTGCATACTCCCCCAGCTGGCTTCAATAGTGGGATACATCAGCTCGCAGTTTACTGTGGGCAAAAAGACTCTTCTCAGAGCAGCTTCATTCAGGACTCCTTTAAAACAGTGGAAGGACTTTAGCAGGCTTTAGGACATGACAGATCTTATACCCAGTTTTAATTCAAATTAAGCAAGTTTTTAATGTTTAGGACATGTTTACTTTTCAAGGCCAAAACAGGAAGTTTTATACAACAAGCAGATCTAATAATATTACATATTACAATTTTCTGTAAAGCTTTAAAACCTCTTAGAGAGGTACCAGCTGTGTTAGATTATTAAAGTCTACAATCCTGCACACAGCTGCAGAAACCTTTAGGTATGTGAATATTCCATCTTTATTTGGGTAGGCAAATCAGGTAACCACTCTCATAGGTATTTATAGCATTGGGATTTCAGGACCTATTTCTGAGAAGTGAGAGGCAACTACTTCTTCCAACTTACCAGAGTGCTCAGGTTACAGAGCTCATGTGTGATCAAGGATCTTGTAATCAACGCTGCAATCCACCACCAAAAAGTCTAATTCTCATCAATAATAAAAGCTGCTTTACATAGTGGGTATAATTATCTCCCTTAAGGCCTAAGGCATCCAAGCAAGCCTTATCCCCACCAAAGGTAGCAGCAAGTGTAATATGTGTTAATTCATGCTAATTTACAGCAGTTTCAAAGCACAGCAGTGCAAGCCTCACTACATGGTAGCAACCAGGGTACAAGCTTTCAAAAAACAAACAGCACAAAGCAACTAAGAATAAACTACAAACAGACACCAGGTTTTTAAAATATTCGTTCAATCTTTTATTTACAAAGTAATTAAACACTCAATGAGAAATGGTCAGGCTAAAACTGTCAAATTATATAGTTGTGTTTATGTAACAGCAACCACTTTCCCCAGCTATGTTTCAAATGGGAAAAGTATGTAATTTTAAAAATCTTTTTTAATCAAATCCAGGCAAAGGATTTTCCCGTGAGCTTTCCAGGAAAGTCAACCTCTGGACTAAAACCAAACATAAAAATTTCAGCAGGAAAGGAGAATATTTCATTAAGTTATGAGTACGCAAAGACAACATTCAGACACAAGACGACGGTGAAAATTCTTCTGTAACTTTCAATTTAGCAGGCTACTGCAGACTACCACCTATTATAACAAGAACATAACATAACAATTTATTTCAAAAAAACTCAACTGGATTCAAGGCACAGGTATTATAACGTGTGTTCTCTACTTCTGTCTGATTTTCATATATTAATCTTCAGTATCAGGAACAAATGCTTAAAAAGCATGAGAATGTGTTCTATTCCACAAAGACACTTTTGTCCACACAACTATGCACGTTTTGTTCCAAAAAGCAGTAGATAATTTAATAGAATCACAGGATTTTTCCAAGTTTGACAGTTAACATTTTTGCCAAAATTAAAGAGTTTCAGTTTGTTCATAAAATAATTACTTGGAGAAGCTAGGGTATTTATTTTAAAATTTCATATGCTGTATCACCTTCTGGTAAGCTGAAGAAGTACAACAAACACCTGCAACAACACAGGTTCTGTAACCAGAAAAAGAGTTTGGAGTGTCTTATGAAATTATAAAGCTGTAAAGAGTAGTATCTGAAACACTCCAGAAACTTTTGTAGAATATGAACAAACCCAAGATCTATTTTACCAATTCTTAAATCCTTTAAAATTATTGGGACTAATACACCTCTCTGTGTATACCAGACCATTAAGAAGATTTAAGCGAGACGGTTGTTCAACATAGGCCTAAAAAAGTGTCATCTTAACGAACACATTGAAAAAATACCAGTTTTAAAGTTAATTTTGCATTTCAAGGTCTTCCTTAAAATCTGCTTACAATGTACCTAAAAGTGTGGAGTGAGGATACAGAAGACATCAGACCTGTGGATACTTTCACTAACACCTCTTTGCCCTGACAATAGGACATCTACAGCAACAGTTGTTTGGCCATTTTTTGCTGAAATCCTGAAAAGCACCAACTGTGAGTTCTAAAGTCACTCTCAGAAATAGAAGCAAATAATTTTGTCACATTTTTCGTGCCAGCAAAACATGCATAATAAAACGCATGCATGTTCGCAAACATAGAAGAGAATATTTGGAATTGAAAAGTCATCAGTGAGATAGCTTATACTGGATATATGTGTGTACAACATACATTTGGTTTTCTGTCCTACAGCTGTCTGCCACAGATCACAACCTGGTGTTTCACCTTAACACGTCAATCTGTAAAGCACAGCAAGGCTGCTGTTCCATAGACTGCAGAACCACTGAAGGAGAGAGAATGGATATCATAACCATTTCCAGATCAGCTATCCCTGTTAGTGATTAAAGGTCCTGTGGGACTGTAGAGTTTGATGAGTTTACTCTGCTCTTTTCTACTGACTTTTAGGAAAGATGTTGTAAATTTCCTACACACTTAAATCTTGAGCAAATGTTTTCTAAAATCCATCAACACATGTAAATACAGTACTTTGTACTAGGAATATTTCAGAATCTATTTCTGTTATGGTCATGAGAAAAAGACTGAAAATGAAAAAGTCTGTTTAAAGGAGCAATAAAATTTACAACTACAAGCTTCTCTTCTGTACAGAAAACTAAAAAAAGGTTGAGCAGCTGTCCAAGATCAGTGAGTTTAAATCAGTGTCTTCCTCCACAAAGAATGGCTAAAGTCCTACGAGTAAGATTAGGGAGAACACAAATTCTGCAGAACTGACTGCAGCCTTCTCAGTAAATATCCAGCCACCTTCCCTTTGGCATGGCAGTATCTCTAATCACTCCTATGCCAGCATCTTTGTTCTTATACCATGTAAGTATAAAGTAATTAATGCCCTTGAATTTTGCTCATGCTTGGTGTGAACAAAATCTTCCTCATGTTAAAACATCAGGTAGACTTTTCTCTTACCTATTATATTTCCTGCAAGCCAGATTGCTTTATCTGGTAATTACCAAAGTGCAGTCTTTATTTTAACCTCTTGTAAGGAAGAAATTTTTATCACCATGCCCACAGCTGCTAGTCAGGAATGATTAGTTTCACAGCTTTCAAACCTTTCCACATTATTTGAATGCATTATACAATAGCTCATTTCAAAACGATGGGCTTCTTCAGCCAGCTACATCCACTGGAAGAAGTGGTGATTCAGTCCTCTCAGCCTAAATGTACTCCCCTTTTACTCTTGTTCTTAATCGTTATTGCATATGGACACCTCTTGGAATTACGTAATGCATGCATGTCAGTGCAAATCTATCATGCTCCAAACTTTAAATGAGAGGAATCAACTGAAATTTACTTGGAAAAATGGTAAATGAAAAAGAAACATGGTGAAGAAATGTAGCGACAGAATTCACTATTGCAGACTTCTTACTTTTGCATAACATTTAGATTAGGCTGCAGTTCAGCAGAGACTTCAGAATATTCACCTTAACTTTCCCCTTCATATGACAAACAGTTCTTTGAGTCTCACTTTCAAAATTAGACCTTAAACCATAGGTTTTCTCCAAAACAAGGATACTGCTATCAAAAGTGATACTAATAAGCATTATCAAATTTGTTTCCACTTAGAAGTAGCGTGACAATATTCAAGTTTTTGCTAATCCATTTCTAATCACTCATACTTAGATATCAAATTTCTGTATAATAAAAAAGATGGGGCATTTTCCCTTTACAGACTTTAATAATTTAAAATATGTCTTTCTAGGTTCTTACACTGTAAACAAACTTTACCTAAATGCCCCCTAAAGACGCATTAACGTAGAACAGGATCAAACCAAGAACCTGACTTACAACACAGTATATCATCTGTCCCATGCTAAACCCCTGCAGCTCTCTACAGGCCTCCTGTAACTTTCCTTGGGGTCCTAGACCATGAGGGAGCCCACCTCACACTAAGGGGAAGCTAGATGCATAAATCTGTGAAGCCTCTGAGGTCCAGCCACCAGAGAGGAAAATATGAGCTTCCTATATTTAAGTTGTCTCTATTTCAGAATGTCATTACTGGAATTCTTTAAGACTTTTTTTTTAACTTTAAAAGTCCTTCTCATCTTGACTTTGCAAGGCTATTTACGTGTGTACACATAAAATAGTTTCCCTAAAGCTTTCAGTTCTGTCATACCAGAATTTCCACTAAAAAGGTCATCAGAACTGAGTGCTTATAGCTTTTAGCCACACAAAACAGCATTGTGGTTTCTTGCCTCTACTGTGCCAAACATGTGTTACATCTGTATTTCCAATTCTGCAAGTCCTATTAAAGAAGAGAATGTGTTAAATTGTGCATTATCCAATTTACATAGAAATTCTGTATTAAAAGCCTGGCTTGAGCTGACAAAAGTCACAAAATACGACAGAAGCTATTGAACAAATTCAGTATCCAGTTACAGTCAGGTAAATCTAGAATAACAGCTCTGAAACAAATAGAGTTACCATGGTGTAAAGTCTGAAGTAATTGGGAACAGAACTTGGCCACCTGGCATTTACTCACTTCACTAAACCTAAAGCCCTGGAAGGGTCAAACAATGAATAACTACACAATTTGTGAGAAGAAATGTCTAGAAACCCGGGATACAGAGGTGAAATGAGGATAAATGCTTTGCTTCCATGCTGAACTTTCTGGATTTTGTTAGTCTAAGCAAGGCCAGGAATATTGCTTTAATATGCTGTGAATATTTGCAGTGTGAAATTCCATTCATTTAAAAATAAGACATGATTCATACAGAATTCACATGGCAGGCCCTGGAATTTTAAAATAGCTTGAATATAACAGGCAGATGTATAAAACTTTAAATGACTTTAGCTGGGATTTCTTTTTCTATATAATAAATGTAATCGTTTCAACTATGGACTGTGAATACTTGGGAGACTTTAGTATTTGCTTCTGTATCTAGTTTATGTATTTCAGAATAAATACTAAGGGCTCAAATCTGAAGAGTGAGATGGTTGTTCATAGTAGTAGTGTCTTCAAGGCTTAGAAGCTTTTGTAGGGTTGCACTTGCACTTCACATGTGGCAAAGCATACCTAGAGAAAAGGTATGTGGAAAATACCTTAAAATGCCTGTTAAGATTACAGAGAATACATGCTTAAATGAATGCTAGAGTACATGCTTAAATTAATGTTATCTAAAAAAATTAAAACCTTAATTAGGCTTCAGAATATTACTGCAAAATGAAACCCCCACGGAATAACACTGCCGCACTATGTTTGCCCTGGAGCAAACCTGCATTCACAAACTCCCAGCGTCGAGAGGAACCGCACGAAAATCCCAAAGCTGAGAAAAGTTCACCGCTTTTGCAGAAGATAACGCAATTAACACGCGTGCCCCGAGCTAGCAATCACCGCCTGTTCACCTGAGAGGCGGGGGTGGAGACGTCCGCCTGCCTGGCTTCGGGCAAGGAGGGAAGCGGGCTCAACTCCCTCCCTCGCTTTTGCAAGCGCCCCTCGGTGCCCAGGGGCAGCCCCGGGCCGCCCGGGGAAACGCGGGGCGGCAGCGTTGGCAGCGCACCGGCGGCGGCACGGAGCGCAGCACCTC
>VYZW01037429.1:3377-22024 GCA_013401315.1 Balaeniceps rex | reverse complement strand
TTGCTTAACTATAGATAAGACTGGAAACGTAGTTAAGTGTATATATTCATGTCTGTTGTGAGGTTGCAGACACAAACCAGATAGCAGCTTCTAGCAGTCACATCCTAAACAATTGGTCAACATTTGATGCTGAATCTTTTTTCTTTTTTTTTTTTTTCTCTCCAGATTTAGAAATGCAATGTTGAAAAGTATCTGTGAAGTTCTCGACTTGGAAAGATCAGGAGTTAATAGTGAGCTGGTAACCAGAATCTTAAACTTCTTAATGCACCCAAAATCTTCAGGCAAGGTGAGATGCAGGTTGTTATGCTTGCTTTTATAGCTCTGTTCTGATGAAAAATGCCAGCTGTCTCTATTCCTTATTATTTGCTCGTTACCAGTGGTGATACAGCTACTGTTCTAATTTCCTGAAGTAGCAATGGCTTCTTGAAACAGAGTAGCTCTTCCGCTGCAAGCATCCGTAATGGGGTGAGGACTTAGAAACCATATGCTTACATGCGAGTGTACCTGTTGTACACTGTTAGTGCACAAAAGCGTATGTTGTCAACACATGAAGCTAATTAGAGGTATCCATACCCAAATACCATAAATAGCTTCTGCTTTGTGGGTGAATGGAGGGGAAAAGACATAATACGTGAGCAGGAAAGAAAAAGATTAAAAAAAAAAGGTGTCAGGGCAAGGAAATAAAACATGGAAGGACAGGAAAATAAGCTGTCAGATGTTACCTGGGTATGCTACAAGTTGACAAGTGTATGTGATCGTATTTGGTCGTCACAAAATGGGATTTGTTGCAAGGCTAGGAAAACTTGCTTTAACTAGTATATGCTAGTGCACGAGATTCAGCTGCCAAGACTACTAAACTCTATATTAACCTTGGACTTTCAGTTTTTAATCTAAAAGCAATACTTAGGTAGTTAGACCGTTGCTCAGGAAATTGGATTTATTCCCAGCAAACACTGGTAAGTGATGTGAACAGGGAGTCTGCATGCTGCCTTAAGGACACTGGTACTGAGTGACAACAAAATGCAGTTTTGCATAAGGCATGCCAGAATTCCTGCCTTTAAGTCTTTTCTTGAAGAGTTGTCAGCTAATTTGTTACCAGAAGAAAAAGCTTGCTTTTATGGGTTGGGAGGGCGTAGGTAGGTAAAAGGTTCCTTCTAGATTGTTCTTTCTTGCTTCCCTTCCATAACCCCCAACCTTTGAAGATTTGTTTGGTTAGGGGAGTGGAAGGGGTGCTTAGCTTAGAACTGAAATTTCATTTTACTCAGCTCCATCTCTGTAATGAATTTTTGCTTACCGCAAAATGTTATGGCTTAAGTGTAGTACATGATAACAAAAATCAGGACTATTTTGAGACTTAGAGACCTCTATATTTGTTTACTGTTCTGTCATGTGATTTGAAGGAGTATATACATTTTTAAAATTCACTTTTGTATTCCTACTTGGATAACACACGTCCCTGCCTCTCAGCCGTTGCCAAAGTCCAAAAAAACACCAAGCAAAGGTGGCAAAAAAGAACGCAGTAGCACTGGAACAACGAGAAAAGCAAAACGCACCAAGTGCCCAGAGATCTTGTCAGATGAATCCAGTAGTGAAGAAGATGAAAAGAAGGAAAAGGATGACTCTTCAGAAGAAAAAGAAAGTGAGGATGAGGTAATGAGGATTTTTGTTTGTTTTTCAACATAGAGCTGAAAACATTTGTCATTATGTGGTTGTTATTGATTGGTAATTCTTGGAACACGAAGAGTTGGGGGGTAAGTGATGTTTAACTGAATGAATGGTTTGAAAGAAAAAGGGACACATCTGCAATTTATAAGAGATTTTTCATAATTTCTTAGTGCATTAAAGTTAGAGAATCAATAAGAGGCAAAGTTTCTGATTCTTGGATGTATATATGCACCTTATGAAACCATTTGCTATATGTCATTTTGGGGCATCCAGGATTTCAAACATAATTGATTGCATTTCTTGTATCATCTTGTGATGACTTTATTAATGTAATTTCATAAAAATTCCCAATACCTATCTATCTTTTTTTTCTGTGTAGGGTTTGATTGGATACCTAGGACTCAACTTTGAATTCAATAGAGGTCCCTGACCTACCTGGCTGCATTGTTTTTGGATCTTGGTTCCATATTTCTCCTGGATTTTATGTTCTAATCTCTCTTTTAGGGTTCTGTGTCTTGGATCGCAAAGATAAAGTGAGCAACATAGTAAGCAGCCTTACAAAGATCCCTGCAATCTCCAAAGAGTTCTCATCTCACTGTATTTTCTGTTCTTCTGTTTTCTTTGAAACTTCTTTTAGCCTTGCATAGTAAGAGAGAAATGAGATGAACTTTGTATTTAAATGCAAAATACCTTTGCCTGTGCATTCTCTTTCAGTCCTGTATTTATTCACAGAATAGACACAAAACATGGAGGGCCAGTACAAGTGTACAGCTGATTTGTGTACCAAGTGTACACTGATTTGTCCATATGCCTGAAGCCGGGGGAAAAAAAAAAAAGGAAAAGGAGCTGCAAGCTCCATCTTATCCTGTATTTTGATTTAGATGGGACTGCCTTTTTAGACTTAATCAGAGCAAACAAACAAACTGCAACAAACAGCGATTAGTCAACTGTTGGTATCTAAGGAAGTTCGTTACGTAAGCTATGGAATCTTTGGCTGTAATGTTAGACCATTATTTACTTGGGTTACATTCTGTCCATTGCAGTGGAAGTGTGACAGGCTATTAACTAAATAGTCTGAGCTATAGAAAATAGTAACAAAAATCTTTTGTCGAAAGGCCAATTTATGTAACTTTAGCAGTTTATTTTGTCAGTGTCATTTTGACAGGTGTTAGTTTAAATTTAAAAAGATGGTTCAAGGAAATTCCCCATGCCTCCTTGAAGTAAACTTAATTCTTAGTTTGCCTTTTTCTTTCCCCACAAATGGCAAATTGAAAGAGGGCTGAAATATTAAAAGTTAATTTTATATTTGTTCATCTCTTTAGCAATACAGTCTTCCTACTGCAAGGAGAGGAATATCGCTTTCAGAGACAGAAGGTTTTTTTCCAAGAACTCATTTAAAAAAACACAAACAAAAAAAACCCCAACAAACAAAAAAAAACTCACCGTAAACCCCATTAATCTAACTGGGTCTTCTTTGCCTTCTTTCAGAAGGTAGGAGTTAGACATGTCTGCCAGGCAATAGCTGAGTAAACTGAAGTCTTCGGAAACTGAAGTTGACTTGCATAGAGTAAAAGCTTAATTATTACAAAAACACTAGTATGTCAAATTGGTTTGAATGTAGGAAATGGTGAAATGGAAAATGTCTGTTTGTACAGCTTTAAGATTGCAGCATTTAAAAAAAAAAAAAGTTAGGTTTATGACACCCTTTAACATACTGCAGGTGGAAGGATGTAGGCAGCATATCTGCTTTGCTGCCCCAGCTCTGTTGGAATCTTAGGAATGGAGTTGCAGGAATAGATTGTCCTCGGAGTTGTGTGTCTCTCTTGACTGCAACTCCTTCTTTAAATAATACAAACAAACAAAAAATCTTAGAGTTACCTGGAAGCAGAAGATATCAGAAATATTTTTGTGTGCTGGGGGAGCATAATTTTATAAAAAACGTAAATGTGAGTGCCGGATTTAACTTCTGACTTTGTAGCTGGTGATGGAGCTTTAGCAGAAACTTGAAAGCTGAGAAGTTAGAAACTACAAACATTTATTTAGAAATGGGGTAATCCTTGAGTATATTTTCTGAATTTAAACAGCGGAAGTCTTTATCCTTCATTTAACACTGCACAGTGACTGCAACTGTAACTGTGCAAGCCAATGTAAATAAATATAATCGGGTTTATTAAGTAGTAGTTTCATGAGTTGCACCAGGTACTAATGGGAGAAGCAGTTAAAAGTTACATGAACTAATCTTAATTGTTTAGATGTGATAGTTTGCTTAGTTGACTACACTGCCATTTTAAATATGAATTAGGATTATGAATTCAGTAACTACTGTTAGTTCATTTGTTTTGTTTCATGATGTTCTTTCTCTGAAGTATGGTTTATTCCTGGTCAATGTTCCATGTTTGTTTCTGTGAGGAAAGCTTTCAGCCTTGTCAGAAGTACTATCTAAAGATTTTGTGTGTTAAGCACACGTTTAATTTGTGCCAAAAATGCAGTGTACTGATATGTGTATACGTATGTATTTATGTTCCCAATTTCTTCTGTTGATGTTAACTTAATGCAATAATTTTTTGGGTTTACTAGTCACAATAATTAGCCAAATTATGGATTAGCTAATGTAGTTTTCAATTAGTGCAAAAAGAATTAGCTGTGTGTAGTCTTGAGAGCTATAGCATCTAGAAGTAATTGAATACAACATACCATGTCCTTTTTTAAAGGAACGTCTTAAGAGTGATTTTATAAGCTAATTATAAGTAATTATGAGTGGAAAGTTGTAGCACAACCAAACTACTAGTATCATCAAAAAGTTCTAACTGTTTGAGCTTAAGAGGCCATGTATAAGGACAATGTGAAATTTAAAAGAATGTAGGAAAACTCTTTGTTGGATGTATTCCCCCTATGGTATAGGGGTAGAAATTGCTAGTGAAATACAGTAATTAAATTTGCTGATTTAGTTTGTATTGACAAAAAGGATAATTTCCATTGTGGAGAAGGGGTATGGATTGTTCAGGTAGAAACCATCATTTTAATATTCTGTTTTTCTTCTTTATAGCCTCCTAGAAAAGCATCTAAAAGAGAAAAATCTAAAAAGATGGCTTCCAAAACTAAGAAAGCTGTGAAGGGTGCGAATGTCAAGAAGGCAGATAGCAGCACTACTAAGAAAAATCAGAACAGTTCTAGAAAAGGTAAATGCTTTAAATCTTTCATCATACATTATCTTGTAACTTAATTGGGATGCTTATTAGAAAGCAAGCTTTTGCACCTTATTGTGAAAGCAAATAGAATTTGGTGAATTGTTGGCTTGCTACTTGATGTTTCTTTCCTTGCAACAATAATTAAAAAAAAAAAATCTTGGTTTGGGTATACTTTATGTAATTTCTGTTGTGTAAATAGATATACTTTTTATTTGCACATAAACTGAAAGTATCAGCCTAGTTCTCCCTTCTGCGGAAGAACGTTGGCAAAATTCTGTTGGTGCCTCTGTAGTGATTTCACATGAATCTTATAATTGATCCAGTAGTATATATCCCACTGTGTATCTTTTGTTCAGCAGCTTGATGTTTTTTGTTAACATAGTTATGGGTTGTACATGCGTCCTGTTGCTATTGGTTTTCTCGTATCTGACAATATGCATGAAAGGTACATTGAGTTCCTTAATACCTGTGTAAAGATTGCAGCAGTGTGGGTGGAGACAGTGGTTTCTTTCTAAGCAGCTTTGCAGAAAAGGACCTGGGTGGGGGCAGATGGTTCTCCCAGACAATGAGGTGAACCCAGTTCAGCAGCGTGCCCTTGTGATAAGGAACACAGACAGCACTCTGGGCTGTTCCAGCGAGCGTGTAGACAGCAGGTTGAGGGAAGTGGTTATTACCCCCTGTTCAGCACTTGTGAGCCTGCCTCGGGAGTGCTGTGTCCAGCTTTGGGCTCCCTGGTGCAAGGCAGGCATGGACATACTGGAGCAAGTCCAGTGGAGGGTTGCCAAGATGGCCGGGGGCTGGAGCATACGATGTAGAAGGGGAGGCAGAGAGCTGGGCTTGTTCAGCCTTAAGAAGAGACGGATAAAGGGGGATCATACTGCAGTCTGCAACTACCAAATGGGAGAGTATGGGGAAGGCAGGGCCAGGCTCTGCTTGGAGGTGCATAGCGAGAGGACAGGAGGCAACAAACAGACACAAGCCACCACCAGGGAAATTGCAATTACGTGTTAGGGGAAGAAAAGCTTCACCGTGAGGGTGGTCACACAGAAACGGGGCCTGGAGCAGTTGTGGAATCCCCTGTTGTTGGAGATGTTCAGAACTCCACCTGGCAGGGCCCTGAGCAACTGGCTCCACGTTGGCCCTGTTCTGAGTAGGGGCTGAAACCAGATGATGTCCAGAGGTCCTTTCCCACTGTAAATTCTCTGGCACTCTGAGATAACAGCCATGTCTCTGTCACAACTGTAGTATGAGTTATTAATGCAAGCTATATCCATACTGCAAACATACTTAATGCCAACATCAGCATATATATGCTATAGCACAGACATCAGTTCAGATTAATTACGCTGCTTGTCAGTGTGTTAAGTAAAAGAATGGTTAAACTCTTAGGCATAGAATTATGCTAGGATGGTTAAACTCTTAGGCATAGAATTATGCTAAACTTCTTTCATAGCTTTATTTCTCAGCAGTAAACTGGCCTTTGCTGAACTCAATGTATTTTCAGATTGGCTGCTGGCAGTACTAATGTGGCTGACTCTGTGTGTGTGTATGCTTTATTTTGTCATCAATATATATACGGATGTGTGTGTGTGTTAAAGTTACATATGAGTTTTGCATGTATGTTATGTAACATATTCATAATTTCTTATTTACTCCTACTGCATTTCTGTTTTGAGTGTATGTTCACAGTACAAAAATCAAAATGTTAAGTAGGTCTTTCTGTAAGCTCATTATCTAGATTATTTGGCATCTGCTCTGTATTTTGTCTTGTTGGCAGTAGAGGAACTGAGTGATGTTGGAGTCGTTCAGTCTAATTTTTTTTGCTGCTGGAAAAGATTGTAGGAGTGTTCTGTGCCACTCCACTTAACTTCCTTTATGATGCTCTTCATTTGTTGTCATGGTGTTTCTGATGGCATGTTCAGTAATACAGCATTGCAAAATTACAAGATCCTAGTGGGTAACGTTGCTGGGGAAAAAGCCAAAACTCCTTTTTAAAGCAAATAAGTACTTTTTTTAGGGCCATAAGACCTCAATTTAGAATTGCTGTAATAAACCTTTTTTTAGTTTGATAGACTGATTTAATCTGTCCTATACTTTCTAGACCACATATTGATTTGTAAACTGATAGTTCATCAACAATGCAGATTCATAAATAAATATAGTACTGAGAGCATTAGCTTTGTTTTTAAATGGATGATCTGGCAAGATGTCTATTTTAAGGGAGAACATCTGCATCAGATGTTTAGGGAAAGTTCTCATGGCTTCTGTTTTGGAGGAAGAAAGCAGACAAATTGAAAAGCTTTTATTACAATTCAATTTGTTCTTCATATTTAGAAAGTGAGTCTGAGGATAGTTCAGATGATGAACCTTTAATTAAAAAGCTGAAGAAACCACCCACAGATGAAGAACTTAAGGAAACTGTCAAGAACTTGTTGGCCAATGCAAACTTGGAGGAGGTCACAATGAAACAAATTTGCAAGGAGGTAAGCAAATACGATTTTGCAATCTCTTTTTAGGCAGTGGGTTGTCTGTGAACTGACTTTTGTCATCGTTTCAGAAATGGAGGCTTGCACTCTGCACAGTGGCTCAGAAACAAAGTAGTTTTGCATTAATTTATTTACGTGCCAACAGCTATAACAAGGAGAGCTTTAATCTTAAGATATGCAACACTGATACCCAGCATTAGAAGGGAAATCTCCCAGGAAAAATTAGCTACATGGAAAGTAGCAGTATTACCTCCAAAACAACTGCCAGGTATTAAAGTGAAAATATTTGAGATGTTGAAATGGTGCAGCAGCTTGCTACTGTCAAAAGGGGAGGGCTATGTCCCACTTTCTGTGCATTTCTCCTGCTCACCTTGCTCTCATTCTTCATATGTTCTTTATGAGTCTATTCAACTCTCATCTGTCAGCAAAAAATGAATAGTTCTCAGCCGAGTTAGTGAGTTGAATCAGTTCAGCAAGGAATCCATTAATTGTTAGGACAGGTGCCAGGAAGGGACCATGTGGCCGGAAAAGGGAAAGGTGGGGAAAAGTGACCAAAACACAGACAACACTGTTACCTTGACATTTTCTACAGTCAGTTAACTCACATGTTTGTTTTTCTGGTACTTCCAAGAAGTTGTCTTGATGAAATTAAACCAGAAGTTATTCTTATGAGAAAACTGTGTGTTTATATTCTGTACAAACTTTTTGTCATGTTTATAGTCATTCTAGAAGTCTGAAATTTGGTATACTGAAATAAAATATTCTGCATTGGTTGTCAGTGTTGGCATCTGGTTTTTTTGTTTGTTTGGTCCTCTCCCACCCAGTTAAGCAAAGAATAGTTATAGAATAGCACTCAAGTGTGTTAACTCTTCTATTAGTCACTTGATAGGATCACAATTTTACTTATTACCAAAAAATAAATAAGCCTTGGTATTTGATATTTGTTTTTGCTTCCTACACTAATGCAGGGGTATCTGACTACTTAGAGAGCGTGTAAGACAAAGATTGGAGAATTCTTATTTGTCTGACATGGCAAGCTAGGTGTTCCAATTTGTTGATGTGAAAAATTCATAGTACTAGTTTAGTCAGTGACCAAACACAAAAAAAAGTACATGTATTTAAATACTTCTGTGGTCAAAATAAGGACAGGAAAATAAGCTTGTCACTTTCCATAATTAACAGAAGGCATTTTGGCAGTTGTAATACTAAAGTGTCACACCAATTTTTGCCCTTATTTAATTTAAGCTCCTTCTATTGATACAATACATTGAATGAAAGTTATTTGAGGTTTGTTTTGTTTGGGGTTTTTTTACCTTTTTTTTTTTTTAGGTGTATGAAAACTATCCTAGTTATGATTTATCTGACAGGAAAGACTTCATTAAAACAACAGTCAAAGAGGTAAAGACTTTGTCATTTAGAAAACATTCTGGGTTGTTTTGTTTTTTTTTTTTTTTTTTTTTTTTTTCCTTCAGCCTATTAGAAAGTGGCATGGCATCCTGTATAGTATTGGAAACTTAGTGCTCTGATAAACCTGAACCCTGGCTCTGATTTTTTTTTTTTCTTTTGTATCCCTCTTTCAAAAATAACCACTTCAGACTCTATTTTCTTAGCATGTCACTACTACTCTTATGAATTTCTTTGGTAAGCAGAACTAAAATTAAAGCTATCGTAATTTTTGATGACTTTTACTCTCTGAAAGCTATGCATTTGCTTTAAATTACAGCCTTGGCTGCAAGGTACGCTGTAATTCATGCATTGACCACATACATTCGTAGGTAACAATGCATGAGGTTGTATAAGCTCTGCAGACCTGCAAGCTCTGGCAATGAGAGAAGGCAAAAGAGGATAAAGATAGATAGCTTTTTTCTGTATGTGCTCCTGGTAGCACAGTTATAATGTTGCCTTTGAGTTTACAGCACTCAAGGTTTGGCCTGATCTAATGTACTCATGACAAAGGGTTTATTGTCCAGTCTGTGGTTGGTAACTTGTAAGAAAATCTTCAAGTTCAATTACTTTTGCTTGCCCCAAAACTAAAAATGGAACTAGAGAAGTGAGGTTCACTTAGTGGAGTTAATAAAGTAACTCTTCTTTCTCTTGTGGCTTCATTTGCAGATGTTGATATATGGCTATCTAGAAATAGTTAATGTCTGTGTGGTGTGCATACATGTGTCACTATCAGCAAAGGCGTAAGAGAGCAATTTGTCTGCTGTAGGGATGTTCTTGGGTTTTTGTGATAGCAAAAGTAGAGTGTACTTTCTTGATAGTCTTATGCAAAAGGAGAGGCTGTATGTAATTGGATTGAGAGAAAGGAGAAAACTAACACACTTCTCATTTCAGTTGATTTCATGATCTGATTTGACTGTGGGAAATGAAGATTCCTGGTTTTATGTTCCCATGGATTTGAAGATCTGATAGGCACCAGCAAAAGGAATGTGTCTTACCCTTGTGGTATTTAGTCAGAGCTGATTCTGCTGATCTAATGTTAAATGTGTTGATGTAAATTGCTTTGTGTATCTTTTTTTTTTTTTAACAAAACAAAACTGCATTTGATGCAGTTTTTAGTTGAACATACTTAAGTTTTGTGCATGGCAATAAATGTTCCCTTTTTTATAGGTTTTGTACATTTTGAATTGCTTTGTATAACTAGATTCATTAGAACCATCGTAGCTTTTTAGTGTGGATTACTAGTTTGCAGGAGATTTTAAATTCAAGAAAGATGAAAGCTGCTTATCTGCACATATACATGCAGAGACTGGAATATTGCAGTATTGGTTATAAAGATATTTTGAATACATATCCATTCTGAAAATAACAAGAGTTAGTCACATGTTAATGTCTTTTATATTCTGATACATTCTACAGATGCGGAATTATTCTAAATCTAGATTACTGTCTTGCATGTGTAGGCACGGAGAACTATCAAAGCATGGTAACTAATTGGCATATAGATGTTATTTTTGTACTTTTAAAAGGCTTTCTGTTGTGTATATAAAGTTATTTCAGATTTCTTTTGTGCAAATCAGTTTTTTAATCTTGTTATCTTAGGATTTATGACATGAAATGTCAGTGTTCAGCAGTGAGGCTGTGATGAAAAGTGGTATGCGGAAGTTTCATGAAACTACAAACGAGTTGAGGTTTTACAATGTTTGCCCCATCTTGTACAGAAACTAAATTGTAGTTTTATACTTAAGCTTTTCAGCGTTTAACTTTGTACAAAAGACTACAGATACATTTGTTTCAATGGCTTGACATAGTAAATAAAATCCCTTCAAAGGCTATAGGAAAATTTCTAAAGTTCACTTTGCAAAAAATCTTTTACTTTAGTGTCTTGACTTGATGGCCTAGCATCTCAGAAGTGGGTATCCAAGATGTACAGCTTGGGAGACTCGATAGCTTTGGAAGTCCACAGTGGGGCTTCCGAATCGGGCAGCGCTGATGTGTGTGGTTAAGCTCTCTTCTGTATGGGAAAGCTCTTCTGAACCTGAGCCTTGGTGCCTCAACGTGGACAATGGTACTTTAAGCATGCAGTCTTGAACTTTGGCCTACAGCTTTTTGGATCAAAGTGAATTCTTTGCATAAGTTTTTGTTGTTTATGTTTCTGTTCTCCATACACCTTGTTGCTAATGTGGGAGGACCTACACTTAAAATCATGAAACTATAGTTGCCAAAGTGTGGGCTACCATTAATGCCTATGAGCACGGAATCCCTCTGACTGTAGTACTGCTGGAAAGACAAAGTGTATTTTTTGAATTTTATTATTGTACAGTTGAGAAATAAGGGTTCATAAATGATCTAAATTCTGAAAATGTTCAGCCAGTTAGACTATTAATCTTCACACACTTTTCAAATTTCTTTGCGTATAATCATTTATAATAAGGCTGAATGTAATGGGGTTTTTTGTATTCAATAAATGTCTTTCACAAAAATGTAAATCAATTTTGATGATCTAACATTTGCTTAAATGTATAGTAAAAAAAATCTATACAGAAACAAGATTGTTGTCTTTATCTCATCTGGTAGAAACTATTCAAGCCTGATTCAGCAGGCTTCTCTACCTTAAAGATACTATTGCTGAAATGTATGTCCTTGTACCAGGATAAGATTTTATATCTTCTATGAGGTTGGTTTGGTTTTGGTTTTTTTCTCTGAACTATCTTAGCATAAAGAACACTTTAATTTGCAATTAAAAACATCAAAAGTTTCCAAGTCCTGCTTAAAAGCGGTAAGTTACTTGTGTCAAGTTTTGTTGCGTTTTTGGATGGATTTTCTACAAATACTTGAACTGCCTTGTGATTTTTATGTAAATATACCAGTCAGTTTTGATTATTTGGGTCAGGAAGTGTTTTTAAGATGAGTGACTCCCAACTATAAACATTTTCTATAGTGTAAATTCTAACAAAAACTTACAAAAGGATAGTGTACTTCTATTTATTGTATATACACATTACTTGCCACTTTGGAATTGTGCAGATGGAATGGAAATGAACTCAGAATCATTCAAATATTTTGTTTAAATCTCTTAACTACAACTCAGTGTAGTCCTCAACAGAGAAGAAATGTCTGAGCTGTTTCTCTGCTAATCCATACCAGTCTGGCTGCAGCTGATACAAGATTTCAGTTCTTTGTACAACCGGGGGAAAGGCTGCAAGACAATACTAAGAGGTAAATAAAATGTCCTGCTTATCCTGATGCTATTGGATTAAAAACTTAGCTGAGCAGGGCTCTAAATGCTGTACAGAGATGCTCATAAAAAACAGAAACTGGCTAACTGGATAAAAGGTAACTGAAGAAAAGTGTTCAGGCATATACCTTCCAGACACTTAGGATTATGTCCTGACCATTGTATTCTAGAAAAATAGTCCTAACATCTTGATTTGATTGCTTACAGCACAATTCCTACAGTCCAGTGTATTGGTTCCTCCATTTAGTTACGTCTTTGGTATTCAATATTTTTGGTCAGTGACCTGCAAAACCACACAAATTAACCTGAATTACTTGCTTATATAAAACAACTGTTCTAATGGGTGAGCTTGGCACTTGACGTAACACCATACGGGCCCTGTAGGAGAAGGAGGATGGAGAGAGCTAGGTGGGGAAAGACAAGAATAGAAATTTTGAGTGAAGAGAGGTTACATGTCTTTAGGGAAAGAGCTGAGTTGGAGTTACGTGGTAACCCATGGTATACTGCTCAGGCATGTCTAACCAAGATTAAATTAGGAAGACACAACTTTAATTGCCATCCCAATTTTTTCCAGAAGCCTGTAGACTAATAGCCTTCTTGGACCTGAGCAGGCTGCTCACAGCATCTGTGTTCTTTCTGCATTATCCTGTTTCAAGGCATGTGACAAAGCAAGATCTATGAATGTCTGGGTCTTGATTAGCCACTGCTAAGCTGGACTTAAAAGTAACCCTTTTGGAGCCCAGTGCTTCATCTGGCCAAATAATGCCCCGGCAGTCAGCATGGTGATTCTGATAAGGTTTATTAGTTCTGTTGCTGTTTCAGAGAGAGGGTGGCTCATGACTACTTGGGTAGATGTAATTATTCTGGTTTCCAAATCAGAAAGTGGACTATAATCAAGTAGCTTCGACCGAGCTGGATGAAAGCATTCCTGAAATTACTTCTGGTGGTGGTGGTGGTGGTGGTTGTTATTTTAGCTCCCCTTATTTAGGGAGAGCAGTGGAAAAATCTGTAAGGCACCAGAATACTGTCTGAAAACTTGCAGTAAGTAAAATCAATGTTCTACTTGCTGTAAAAAGTTAAGAAACATCTTGAATGCTGACAAGTGTGTTATTTTCCTTCTTCAAAGAAATGTCTCTCCTGCCTTTGAATTTGGAAATATTTATTAAAGCAACTAGCTGGAAGTTTTAGCTCTAAAAGTTTATTCAGACGAACTTTGACTTGCAGAAGAAATGGGCTGACAGGAACCTGATAAAGGTCAACAAAAGCAAATGCAGCATCCTGCTTCTCGGATGGAATAACCCTGTACAACAGTGTGGGTGGGGACAGTGGTTTCTTTCTAAGCAGCTTTGCAGAAAAGGACCTGGGTGGGGGCAGATGGTTCTCCCAGACAATGAGGTGAACCCAGTTCAGCAGCGTGCCCTTGTGATAAGGAACACAGACAGCACTCTGGGCTGTTCCAGCGAGCGTGTAGACAGCAGGTTGAGGGAAGTGGTTATTACCCCCTGTTCAGCACTTGTGAGCCTGCCTCGGGAGTGCTGTGTCCAGCTTTGGGCTCCTTGGTGCAAGGCAGGCATGGACATACTGGAGCGAGTCCAGTGGAAGGTTGCCAAGATGGCCGGGGGCTGGAGCACACGATGTAGAAGGGGAGGCAGAGAGCTGGGCTTGTTCAGCCTTAAGAAGAGACGGATAAAGGGGGATCATACTGCAGTCTGCAACTACCAAATGGGAGAGTATGGGGAAGGCAGGGCCAGGCTCTGCTTGGAGGTGCATAGCGAGAGGACAGGAGGCAACAAACAGACACAAGCCACCACCAGGGAAATTGCAATTACGTGTTAGGGGAAGAAAAGCTTCACCGTGAGGGTGGTCACACAGAAACGGGGCCTGGAGCAGTTGTGGAATCCCCTGTTGTTGGAGATGTTCAGAACTCTACCTGGCAGGGCCCTGAGCAACTGGCTCCACGTTGGCCCTGTTCTGAGTAGGGGCTGAAACCAGATGATGTCCAGAGGTCCTGGGGATAAGAGGATGGCAATATTGCATAACTTGCCATGCCTTTTCACCTGACCTTGTTCACGGACTGCACTCAGTTGTAGACTCCCTACTTTACTTTTTTTTCTGATCTAAGTTTTAGACAGCTGGGCTAAAAGGAAAAAAAAAATTCCCTCACACCAACTGTTTTCTTGAAGGACTGTCATTCTTTGGGGGAGTGTGATGAAATCTACTGATTTGTACTTTATTTTAAAAGCAGCATTAGTATTTTGTTTCCATTTTAACGATTGTTATTCTTAGAATGAAGTTAACATTTTTCAAGACCAGTGTCAGGTGTAACAAAAATAATTTCCTGCAGGGAGTTACCGTTAGGAGAACAAAGCATGTCCTCAGGTTACAAACTTTGAACTGCTAATCAACTATGACAGGGTTAGGGGAAAGCAGTGAATCTTCCACACAGTAATGCTTTCACTCGTTCAGACCTTCATGTGTTACTGGTTGAAATAAACTTTCAAAGAGAGTAGGAACTTTTTTTTTTTAGTTGCGTGCAGTCAGAGTTACACTAAATGAACATCTAACCCCCCATTCAAGAACAACAATGTAGATAAGCATTATCAGAATTTGTCGTCGTTTGTGTTTTAAATGTTTTGGGTATGTAGTTAGGTTTGCACATGCTTACAGTGATCTGTGCTAGTAGGAAGCTTTCAGGACCATGATCCTACAAAGTGTTCATACTACAGTTATTCAGAGAAAAGCATTAAGTGATTTGTGATTAAGCTCTGGTGATTTTTCTGGCTATTTTAAAATTATGGGCAATGCTTCTAAACAATTATCATTTTAGCTTAAATTTCCTCTGGCTGAGGAAAATAATCTGATACAAGCTTATGAATTGCTTTGTAAACCTTTGAGGCAAAAGACACTGATTATTATGGTATTGTCCAAATAACAGCAAAGTTACTTTGCTCAGAGAAGGCTGTAGAGCAGCCCTTCTGAGGAATTGTCTAGGTGTAGGAATATACTAAAATGAAATCTTAAAGCAATATCAAATGTAACAAAAAAGAAGGCTTAGCCACTAGTTACATTTAAAGGGAAAAAAAAAAACAAAACAACCAACCAAAACATGAGCACCCTGTGGATACTTTCCAGTTTTATTCTGCTGCCATAACATAGTCACACAGAAGAGTTGAAGTGTAACAGATCATGCTCTGCATTCAAATATTTTTGATAACATTGAAACAAATCTACTCAAAGGAAACATTCCCCAGTTCTTTATTTGCAGGGATTAAATTAAACACAAAAGAAAAAACACATACATGCTTGAAATAAATTTTAACATAGGTATTAAAAAATTTTTGGGGAACATTAATTAAAGAATGAAGTCTCAGAACCAGCCTGATGTTCTTATACATATCGAATGTAAATTAAAATGGAACATAGTTATTTTATTTACTCCTCAAACTTAAGTGCAGCACAACACAGTTTAAGTGCCTTGGCACCAAAATAATATACAAATAATTAATAGACTAGGCCATTGGTAAATTTATCATGTCATTCTTTTTTTAATGCTATAAGAAGCATGCAGCAGCTAAAGTCAAATGTGACAGTATTTGTTCTTGTCCATCTCTGTTCTCGAGAATATACAGATTTATCTAGTTGTAGATAGATTTAAAACCGCAAGTACAAATTAATAGGATGGAAGCATATGCCTAAAATCAAGCACGTTCAAACAAAACTTTGGACTGCAGACATGGGTGCTGAGCTCAACTTCCCAGACAGTTCCTGCCTAAAATATGTTGTTATTAAGCTGACTTAAGTTTTGACCAAGGTCAGCTGAAGCAGCCATTGAATATAATGTTTTGGGCTTGTAGTAATAAGCTTTTTTCCCCACCTTCAGAAGCTCCTCTCCTAATAATTCTGCCATATGATAAAGAAACTTGGAACTCAAACATACGCAGTTCTCAATCTTTCCTAGTTATGCTATAAGCTGGCCTGTAATATATGAAATTAACAAAGTGCAAATGATTACCAAAAGCAAAATCTGATGTCTGATTATCTTTTACCATCAGAGGATTTTGTCTTGCTTCTTATAGCCTTTAAATTACAATTTAATACTTGGAAATACTTTAAAACTGTACATACTAGCATTTACGTAGAGGAAAATTATGAACAGTTACACTTTTCCTATTAATCCATATAATTCAGCTTTAAGAAGCAGAACAGAATATATATCTGAAAAACATCTAGTTATATAAACATCTTCACCTTGTAAATTAGGGATTAAATAAAGGTATTTAACAATATCACAGCTACTCTAAAAACAAAATATTAGGTATTTAAAAAGAATTGCGTTTATTCAGTAGGATTTTTCTTAAGGTTGTTTGTTGTTTATTTTCCAAGTATAGAGCTTTATGGAAATAAGCACTGTAACTCAGAAAAAGTTTGCTGTGTCATTCTTAAATGAAGAGATTAAAAAAAAAAAAAGAAAAGAGCCTATGCATGAGAATGAGGGGGGAAAAGAATAAGTGCTTACTTTCCTTCCAGGAATCATGAGGTCTATGCAGTAAAGTTATAGGGAAGGTGTGGGGGAAGAGATCTAAATAGTTGCTTTTCATTTTTTTTCATTAATACCATTTTAGTGGAACAGTATTACAACAGATATCCTGGTTGTGTCTGTCTTATTTCTGCTGAAAAATACTCTATTTTCTTCCCTGTCCCATGGAAAAGCTATTAGATAGATGCTTAGCCCTTACTGAATTACTCCCCCAAGTTGTTTTTAATAATACTTTAATAATAAAAGAAAAAACTTCAAGTCAAAGTGCAAGCCACCTTATTTCAGCCCTTCATAAAAGTGTTAATATTTTTCCTCATTCATCTTCACTTATTTTTTAAATATAAAGGCTGAATGAGCTGTTAGGAACTTACAGTCCTTCATCCCCACTGTGCACTCATATCAGTAGATAGTTCCTCTACTCAGCCCAAATGAATTTGGAAGTTTGTTTTCAAAAGAACCATAGAAATATAGTATTTTTAAGCTGTCCTGTTTATACATGATCAGAAGCACTAAGCAAATCTAAACTTAGCCTATTATTGTAACAAGAATTTCTCTGAATAAGTAGCAGAGAGAATATTTCAAAGTTTTTTAAAGTAATGTAAAAGTTAGTTTTTCAAGTTTTTATTAGCTACAATAACCTTTCTATGATTGCACTGTAAACTGTTCCAGCCGTCTGATTTAAAGGAACAAACTTGATATTCCAAAGCCCACTTAGTGGAGGCTAAGAATATAAAAAATATTATAGAAAAGGTTATTGATTGCAAGTGGAAAGAATGATAGTTGAGTTCCTTCCTACAATAATTCTAGAATTTGTGTAGGCTATTCGGGCTTTTGGGAGCAAGTTTGAACTCCTATGAGCATAATCAACCTGAGAAGCACAGTTAGTGGAAAATTCCCATCATTACTAACTGCCAGCATTTTTAATGCTGTATGTTAACTTAGTCTTGTTTTAATCCGACCTTCTGAAATGAAGGTTTACAATAGCATGACTTGAGCCATACAGAAGAGGACCCTCAACAAAAGTTCTGTTAGTTAAGCTGTGGCCAGGGACTCCAATGTCATTCTTGCTAGTAATACCTTAGCTGGAAAAAAAACCCCAACAATATGTATTCACCAGGGCTTAAAAGGGGAGTGGGGGAGAAAGAGGAAAAGGAAGATGAAGATTTTATCTTCAGGTACCATATTCTATTTAAGTACCACTTAGGAAAAAGGCAGCAAATAGGAAACTTGAAGATAGTTTTACCCACAGAAAACAATTAAAAATATATCTATAAACACAAATTTCAGTACTTAAAATGCTGCTATCTTGCTTGCTTCTCGAACCCCACTCAAGTAAGCGCCTGTAACGGTCTGAGGAAAGTGCCTATTTGTGGCCTGTATTTAAAAAAAAAAAAAAGTTAATTGTTTCTAGAACTATTAGAACAGATAGAATTTCAGTTTATGAGATCAGTTTTGTTTTCCTTAAGCATATACCAACATTGTTAAAAGCCATAGAAAACTTCTTAGAAAGACTTGAGGAGGAAATATTTAAGATTTTTAGCGACTTCAAAATTTGCAAGCAAGTCAACTAGCAAAAGCAGTAGTCTGTTTTGCCATCTGCACTTTAGTGGGGCGGGTAAGTTCTGTTCCAGTACAGAATGCACCTATACCATCAGCAGCATGCATTTGTTATGTTACCCACAAACGGAGGAACAGAAAGACAATTTGACTAAAAATACAAGTGGATTGTATAGCCTTGTCATGTTCTGCACTATTGGGTATACAGTTCACTCCTGACCTGAAATATGTGGCGGACTTTCTGTGCCCAATAATAATATGAAGAGAGAGGGTTCTGTATCAAAATCAAGAAACATTAGCATATTTGTGTAATGGAATATTTATATGCTACCTCTAGATTAATGGTGTTGGTTAGCAAAAGATGATCTTTCATAAGAAATAGTTCCCCAATAACCTTAATCAACAGTAACAAGATACTTACCTCACCAGCAAAAAAAATTTTTCCCTGTATGTCTTCAGCTATAATGTCATAAGCTTCACCGCTGCCACCTGTTTTTACAAAACTATATGCCATCTGGAGCCAAGGGTCTTTG
>VYZW01037427.1:4196-53328 GCA_013401315.1 Balaeniceps rex | reverse complement strand
TTCATAGTATACTCTTTATAGCATGTTTCAAGTTTAATGATAAAACATAAAGTTATATAGTAATGCCACCCAGAAAGACACATCACAAATAGTTATGAGTCACATTTACTAAACTAGAAAGCGAGTGAAAGCAGCCATTCAAATCAGTCAGAAACTGGGCAGGATGTCAGTTTAAACCATTTGAACAAATACATACAATCCGGACTGGTTTCAAATTCAAACTTGCGGCTGTTTGTCCCGTATCCAGCTGCAGTTCGGGCTCGAATTTGGAAGACGTAGGTGGTATCAGGTTTGAGGCCACTAATGGTAACATTGGTGCCTTTAGCTCTCAGAATAGTATAGCTTGTCTCTTGTTCCTGCTTTTGGGAAGAGAAATTATCAGATTAAAACCACACCCTAAAAACCAGAAAGAATAGGTGGTTGGTACAAAATTACTACAAATCACCTGGAGAGCACCAGCATGTTTTTTGAATATTTATAGCCTGACAAATACTCGTACAGCTATTCTTTCTCACTCAGCTAAAAATCTTTTGCTTAGCAAGAAATCTAAATCATTAGAGCTTTTACGGCTTTGTGATGTGAATCAAATACTAGACATGCTAAGTACATGACATTTCAATAAATGGCTTTGCACCATTTTGCTCATAGTCTGTAATACAACAGAAAATGAAAATTAAAATGTTATTTAAAAAACATAAAACAGATTTGCCTCCTGCACCAAACTGGAAATTGTAACAGGCCAACTTAGACATTTTAGGGCTCTGCAAAGCTACTACGGAATGCAGCTTTTACTGCCTCGCATTTTACAAGACAGTGTTTACCTTTGTAACAGTCAGAAGAGAAAGTCCACTCATGCTCCTCATCTCAGCTCTCCGAACAGGCGAATATAACTGGTTTCCTGTTATGCTATAAAAACTGTGAGACTGATGTGTCCATCCTTGTTTGGGCAAAGCCCCACTGAACTTGCTCCTGAATGAGTCTTGGGCTTTAGTAGCCAGAAAGGAAACGTGCGCTTGCTCCTTACAGCTTTTTGCTAAAGAGCAAGGTGTGTGTTCTCTACAGATGATGTGCTCACAAACACACTCCGCTTAACAGTCAGATATTTCTGACATAATGGCTTTTTATATAAAATAAGAAATGGACTGTTTTGTAATTTAGTAAGTTTGGATACACTTCACACTGTGTAAAAAGCTAATTCTTACAAAAGTATGTCTCAGTCCCACTGTAAGCACATAGTCTAAAAATTCAAGCATGCATTTGGGGCCTGAGGTATTGCTTATTTTACTGAAGCCATCCTGTACCAAAAGAACATTTTTGGCTTCCTAAAAATGGCAGCTGGAACTGCCTCAGAAAAAAATCTTGGACAGCAGCCACGCATGTGGGGAACTGTGAGAATCTCAATTGTTTACATTTGCAATGATGAACTTTTTTATTCTAGAGGTGGTGGGGATTTCATATGCTTCCCTTTGACTTTGAACACTCTGAAATACACTAAAATCATTGAGTTTTCTCTGGTTGAAAGGAGAATCTGAGTAACGTATGCCAGATGCAAACAATCTCACCTAATTCCCCCTATGTTTTATGGCATTGCATTAGCTTGCAAGGTACAGACATTTTAACTCTGGCAACACTAGAGTTCTGATGCACGAGTACAGAGGTTGGAAAATGCTCAACATGCTCATTGTCAAAGCCATCTCACCTTCACGTGAAAAATTCAAGTGACTAGAGCTGTTTTAGTGTGTTTGCTCTACAGTGCTGTCTAGAGTAAGAAAGTTAGGTTTATTCTAAGTTAGTAGGTTGACATCAGAAACTGTTCACTTTGGTGCTACAGAAGGCTAACCACCCAGTTCTTGGCAGTCTGATATAGAAAGAAACAGAAACATTTACACCGTAGTTAGGGAAATTGCCAGAATCTCCACATAATATTCAACATTATGCACATGAGTAATCACAGTGAAGGGCTAAGCCTGTGCCTAAAAGAATCAAAAACTCAAATAGGGTGAGCTAGACCTCGTCTTCAAAGAATGACTATAAAAATGTTTACCATGGCCCATTTTCATCGCACACCAAGAATAAAAATGAAATCAGAATTGGACCTCTTTATGGTTTCCCAATACTTCCCTGAAAAAGTTTTCTGTTATAAATTCAGGGGAGAAACCTTACAGGAAGACATTCTAAGGAGCTAACAGGTTTGTGTAAAATTATTTATTTTTGAACTAACAAAGGCCTAGTATTGTAATTTGCAGGCTTTCCTTATCTTATCATTCATTTGAATGTAGGCAACTATTTTAATTTCAAAGACATAATAATCTTGTCTTTAAAACATAAAATCTTTTGTGTATGCTATGACTGGACATTCATTTTGATCGCACTTCAGGCTGCTTTTATGAAATGCAAACATTTCCTTCTCGTGCAGATACATATGTGCAAGGGAAAATATAGTCATGGCCTTGTCTGTTAATAATCTGCAATGGAACTTGGAAAATAAACATTTAAAACAATGGTATGGAGGATGTCATGGTATCTTAGTTTATGGTAAGCTTTTTACACACATATTTTGTAAGTCATTTTTTATGTTACTGGTAATCAAATCAGTGAAACACCACATAAAAGCCCAAGTTTATCTTTCTTTGGGATGAAGTAAAACTTCAGAGATACAGCACTATAGCTGCCATAAGCAGAAGGAATATATAAAAAGGAAAGCCAGTCTTTGCCAAAGCAGAACTTTAACCAAACACTCTGCCTGATGATGAATTTGAACTTGGATGCACAAAGCGTATTCTTCCTGAATATTTCTGCATAGTTTACCAGACACAATCTTTACCGGGAAGCAAATCCCACTACTGTTAGTGTCTCATTTGCAAATGACATTTTATAATTTTAAACTGTTTTACAAAAGACGTATTTTGCATACATTTAACATGTATAGTGGCAGTAATAGCGAGAGTGAACAGTATGTCCTTTTTCAGATAAGCACAGTAAGTGTTTATATTATATGAGGAAGAACGTTTTCTCCATCAGCTGCATGTAGACTTGAGAGGCCAAAACCAGACTACACATCTTTGGGAGGAACCCACAGTCCTGACACTGCTTCCTCTTATTGCCAGGCATGAACTGTTCATCGATACGAGTTCCTACAACCCTCGTGGAGTATACGTGCCCTACCTACCCTCAAAGACAGAATAATAAGAGTTTAAAAGCCACTAAGTGCATTTGCATGTAATTTACTTTTTCAGCCTCAGGAAGAGCACAAACTAGGTATCATTATTTATTTGTTGGCTTTAACCATCCTACTGAGCACACAATTTCAGTGATGGCAAAGGCAAATCTATTTTAGCACTGTGAGACTGCAATTAAATTTCACTCATTGTTTGCAGCAGACCTCACCTTAATAAAGTGTGTGGGATTTAGTTATCATAATTGTAAGCCACTTATTTAAATGAAGCAATTAATAGTTTGTGTGTGGTATTTAGGAGATGGTTTTTTTCATATCTTTGCATGACAAGATACTCCTTCCAGAGAACATAATTATGTGAGCAAGGACAAGGAGGAAACAATGTATCTGCCTGTGTAAGAAAAAAAACCCTGACTTTTGTTACATGTGCACTTTGACAGATGAGACACTTAAAATCCAGCGCAGCATTACATGGACGGACGAAGCTGGGGTGTCATTTGGTACCACTAACTTAACATAAAATGTTAATGTATACCTTACCATAAAATAAATGCCTAGAAGTTTCACACAGTATTCCTCTGAAAGAGGATTTTATTTCTTTTAAATGTTTTGAATAAATAGTAACTGGGGCCTCATAAACAGGCCCTATAGATTTTTACAGAAAATACAATTCTATTCCAAACACTGAGTCTGAAAAACTGTCACTCTCGGTTCATAATGTTATGCATTAAAATCCCATAGGTTCATGCCAAAAAGTTAAAATAGTTTCCCAAAACTGTACCTCTTAGTTTCTCTAGAAGCATCATATAAAGCTTTATTCTCTCTTGCCTACACAAGTGCAACCACCAGTGAAAAAAAACTGAATAGGTTAATTAATTAGCCTTGCAGAAAATAAAGATTTTCCACATGCTTTATACCAATAAGGCATTAGAAAAACTATAGGTTATCATAATTTAGATACAGGACGTTCTTTTCTTATTCCAAACCTATTCTAACATCCTGAATATCAGTAACATGCAGTTGCCAATAAATATCACATATTCTTTGAAATTTAAGAACAACTTAACAAAGTAAAAAAAAAAAACAAACCCCAAAAAAACCCACATTTGCATGGACAAGGTGCATGACAGAATTGGGCTGACCTGTATTAATGCTGTATTTATTAATGTCTAAGAGATTACAAAAGGTATGGCAAGTAAAAACAAGCAGGAGGGAAAAGAATGGCCCAGCATAAATCATCTACCAGCAATCAGGTACGACTTGTCAGGAGAAATACCCAGATTGCTAACTGTGAGGGGTTTATTTCCTAGCAGCTGCCACTTAATAGCAGTGGGCTTTTGATGAGCACAACCAAGATGATTTCTGAAGCAGAAAATCAAACAGACTGGACCTGTTTAAAAAGAAAGCTCTTTTCAAAAGAGGAGGGGAGGGGGGCTGCTTAGAGATCTCAGACTGAAAAGTAGCATCTTCCAAAGGTGTTTGGAGAAGAAATGAAGAGTAACAGTCCAGCACAGGCTGCTCTGATCTCAGGTAAGTGTAACATGTACAGAACAGCAGTTTTCAACCTTTTTCAATTTGCAGACCTAAAAAGGGCAATGGATTAAAGCCTCCTGACAATAGATTTGCTTTTCTTAGTTACTTTTCATAAACCCTGAGGAATAGGCTTCTGGCTCCCCAAGGGGCTGCAGACCACACATTAAAAACACTGGTGTCAGAAGGTTGTTTTTTAAAAAACCCTTTGCTCTAAATGGTCTGGCTCCTATCGCCAAGCAGTTGGCTCTTTGGTTTAAGCAAGCTGTCTGGTGCATATGAACTCTTGATCACAGACTTCAAAGGGAAGAAACACATGTGCAAGATCAGCCTCATACGACTGGTTGTCTTATGAAGCTGTCTTATGACAACCAGTTGCTCCATAAGACTGGATATACTCGGTGGGAACAGCAGCTGCATACTCAGCCTGTGCATACAACAGCACTGAAAGGTGACAATTTTCTTGAATAAAGCAAGCCAATTTCAGTGTAGAACAATGATCAAAACGCCTCAAAAAACCAAATATGCAAATAAAACTTCTTGGTCATTCAATTACAATGACCTAAATGTACACAAGGGTAAAAATTCTCTCCCTTTGGGGCAACTAAAACCAGAGAGATCACCCTAATGCCACGATGCGCAACACATCCGCGTGTTACATCCTGCACCCCACGGTACTTGTGCAGAGCCACCCAGGCAAGGACTTTCACTTGGGGAGACTGGAGGTGGGGCTGAGACGGGGCTGCTGTGGCTCTTGGAAAACAAAGGTACGGCCAACGGCAGCAAGAGCAGCCAGGTAGGTCTCAAATGAAGCACAAGTTAATTATGCAGATAAATAACCTGGCTTGCGCAAAACAGGCTGAAGTTCTGCAATCTTTTAGGCATAGGCTCTTTGTGAGGTAAATAGCTCTTCCAAGCCTTATTAAAAGGCAGTATCTATTTTCTTTTCTTCAAAAAATTGGAAATGAGAGCCTAAGTCTCCCTTCAGTGCTGAGGATGTACAAATAAAGACAATCTGATGTATGAGCTTTTACTTCTCAAGCCCAGGACCCAGACTTGCTCCTGTCCCCATTGAAATAACAGAAAAAAAGCAAAGTGAATGTCTATAGGCTACTGCTCTATAAGGTGAGACTGAACTGAAATGTTTAGGAAGCTTTCTTTTTCCCCTTTCATCAGTAGTACTATGTACATTCAGATTTTTACCAAGGTCTTTGAAGGTTCAAGTGCTCACCAAAAAAACCCCACCCAAAATCAGATGACATACTGATTTGGAAGAAATCTTTTCAGAATACAGCCTTCCGATCCCCGTTCTTTGGCTGGAGATCAGACGTGGAATATCGATACCACAAGGTCCCACTGGTAAGCTCCATGAGAAAACTTTCTAAAGATTACCTGAATACCCATGGAGTCTTTTTAACAGCAGTTTCTAAGTGGATATTGGTACCACGTCTTCCCTGGTACATAGGAAATATAAGCCTGTTTCCTAGATACGAACAGCATTAGTAAATGGTAAATTGAATCATTATTTCTAACATTTTTTCAAAGTTTGTCAATTTCAGTAGGAATATATTCCATCAAAAGGTCCCTCTGACCAATCTAAAAATGGTTAATACCACTCTTCACAATCTTCACAACAATTTATGGTCTTTTCAATTCTAAAAGTAAGATTTATAAAAAAAAGCCATTCTGTTATAAAGATTTATTTTTTTCCTAAATACAGATCTATGTATGATGTAGAAGTCAACAGCTGTAAATACAAAAAAAGTCAATATAAAGCAGAACCTATTTAATGGCAGATTTTCTTTGATTTGTAGTTATTTATGTAAAATTTATGAAGAATTCAGTTATTAATGAAAAGTGAGAACTTCCATAGCGCAAACCAGTCACTAAAAGGATTGTCCATCTCTTTTCCAAATCATTTCTGTGTAAAAGATGCTCACGCCACAGGGAAACACCAACACATGGATGCTGACAAATAAATGTATGAACACTGACAGCATAACAGAACTGAGTCTCAAGAAAAAAAAAAGTATTACAGCTTGTCTACATTACTTTCTATATTTGTTCTGATGTGTTTGGGGATGAACTTGGTAGACAACACAACTTAACAATTTTGCTTCATACTTTCACGACGTTCTCCTTACCAAAAATTGAACAGTTTCAACACTTGGTGTCATTGAGGCAGACAGTGAGTGAACTCTGAATACTTAACATAGGTGAGATGCAATAATTTCATTACAGTATTACCAGCGCAAAAACCTCCCCTTCAATCTTTCTTCCCACCTTTTCATAGTATTTGACCTCGTAGTCCAAGATGATCCCATTCGGATGTTCGGGTTCTTGCCAAGAGAGAGACACGCTGTTCCTGGATGTCCTGTCTTTCCGTATGACTGTGATGGGGGATGGAGCTGTAACGGGGATGGGGGGAGGAGGGAAGAGAGAAAAGCAAACTGACTTTATCTCTGTTCCAATCCCTGGCAAAGAGTACTGTTTCCATTTAAAAGACTCATAAGCATAGGTCTGGACTTGTATCAACATTCAGCAGCTGGATTATAGTCCTAGTACACATGCCTTAAAGCACACTGGCCTCAAGGAAAATGAACTGAGACTTTCTGTTAGGCTGGCGGACCAGTGGCAAGACAGCAGATGGTTTCGATCTGCTACTACAGTGTAAGCAATGAAATACATTTGATATACTAAAATAGAGAACAAAATAACAGTACTACCTATTTGTTATAATGCTGAAGTATTATCATTACCAGATTCCACAGAACTCTGATAACATTTTCATATGCAAGTGTAAGATGGTGCTGGGATGCATTATGTACAAGGAGCTCCTGGTATCCACGGCTAGTAATAACCATCAGCATACTGCAGAATACAGCCTCTTTTATAACATTACTTGGTAAGCTCTCCAGATACAAATTGCTCCCATATACACTTCTCCTTTACCACATTTCTTTGAAAATGAAATCTGAAGAAAAAAAAGCTAAACTGCAAAATAACCTCATTTCTGATCTGTGTTAATCAGAGTTAGGCATGACAATTGATTGCAAGCCACAGACACACCCATCACCCAAAACTTGGAAGTACTATCAACGTTACAGAAAAAAAATCACAATTACCTAAGATTCTTGAACATCAGTTCAGCTTTAGACCACCCAGCTCTACGCGTTGTTCCAAGACCGGGCCTAGGTTTCCTGGTCTCACTGAAAGCTATGCAATTTTTTAAATTATTTTTTCTGTTTCTTTTGGGTTGGCTTCCCACTCCAAATGCTTCTCTTCCATGGCTTTGGCCAAAATTCATCAGATGATAGTTTACAGATCACACATTAAAGGTCGTAACTGTCATTTTTTAAAAAATCTTTTACCAATAAACAGTGTTTCATCTTAACATGTAAAACAAATGTGTTTATAAGTTCAACATTGTGGTATACTTATAAAAAGGCTCTAGCTGATCTAAACAATTTAATTTCAGCTGAATCCCATAAAGGTTTTACTGTTCATATATAACTAGTTGCACTTTACAGGCATTACACATTTGCATACATTAGCCAGTGCCCTTTCTGTTTCGGTTTTCTTTCCTGCAAGAGATCTTTCAAAAGCCAGAAAAAAAAAAGAAGTTTTAATTAAAATAAACTTTGGAAAATTCATTCTGTGTTTGATTTTGGTAAACTTCCATCAAAACATACCTTCTAGTCTTGAGTCACAATCTAAATCCTCCTTTAACTGAGTAGAGCATCTAGAAAGCACCCGCACAAGCACATATATATATGTATACACACGCACACATTTCCACATTCCTTCTGTGTTGAAACACATGCTCTGAGGAGCATTTTCACATGTCACATGGTTCACAATAGCTTTCTGAAAAGATTAAAAAGTTGCAAAAATCCTTTTTTTTTTTTTCCTTTTTCTTTTTTTCCCCAGGAGGAAGACTTTATCCTGAATTTAAATTACTGAAAGCAGATTTTGGTTGTTTCTTTTTTTTTTGTTTGTTTGTTTGTTTGTTTTGTTTTTTTAAAGTAGAATGGGAAAGAGTCTCTGTCTAGTTTACTCAGACTCACCAGATCTATGCATGCTGAAGAGCTGAAAAGCATTAGGGCAAGGTATACAGGACTGGTTTGTAACCAACATCCTTCAGTAATTCCACTTGAATTCCACCAGTGCTAGAGCCAAAATACAAAGTGGTTAGCTGGCTGGACTGGTCTACCGTAGCCAGCTCTATGTTAACTCATATGCCCATGCTTGCTGCTTTTATGCTCTTGTAAGTCATTTTTATGTCTTCTTTTTAAGTCAAGCTATTCATCTTTTTTTGTATGTGAAAAGACTGCCAAGCCCAGTACCCCAGCTGGTAACACTTCCCATTAAGGTAACATTAATACAGATTTTATGAATAATTAATATATGATTAACAGAAATGGCTTTTCCCCTAATAAATTATGGTAATTTGTGCTATAACACTTTCTCAGGGCAGGCTGAAATAATCTTATATGCTCCAATACAGATGTGCTTTAAAAAAAGCTTTCTTCTAACACAGTATTAATTATTTTGAGCTCATTTACACACTTCTCTGCAGATGCTACCAGTAACTTGCCTCACACAGCAGTTTATTAGAAAAGCATCTGCTCTGCAGTTATCAATAACTTCATAAAACATTCAAATACCTTTTCTAATCCCTAGGGTTCCCAAAGCTGCTTAGAAATTATACACACAGAGTGTCTGGAAGAGACAGCATCCCACCGCATGGGCAAATGGAGGGGAGATGGATAATCACAGGGAACACAAAGTTTCAGGTACCTTTGATCCCACGCACAGAACAGATCTGAGCTCTGCAACACAGCCTGGCATGCCAAGCCACTCCAACAGCTACTGAACCTCTGAGCTATGGAAATTATGTATTCCAAATCCATTTAAATCACCATCTTATCTTAACTATGTGGATTACAAAAGTTACCTAGTTTTAAGGCATTAATCTTCAGCGCACAAAGGAACAGTGTTTTCAGATATTTTGGTGGTCAACTGCTTCTAGAGGATAAACCACACTATTTGTGTTCAGAGGGGAAGACATGTATTTGTAATTTAATTTTAATTTTTAATCTTGTATTTTTTTATCATCTTGTTAAACTACCTTGTATATCATCTGAGTATTTTAATTTTGAAGCACACACGATGTTAAAAATAAAGACTCCATGTTTGGGTATAGATTCCATAATTTTCCTGCTGTTTCCATCATCTCTGTGTGTTCACATTGGACTTTACAAAAGCAATAGCCAACTTTGATCCCCCTCTATGTTTCTGTTGACAAAACAGAGCCCCGGAGAGGACAGCCCTCACAAGAACCTCTCCAGCAGTTCCTCTCCTGGAACTATGTTGGGCTTACAGCTCTTCAAAGCACAGGTGAAACCAAACTGTGCTGCTCCTGGGATGATTTCAGCACCGGGACCCTCCTTCTGCAAAAAGTGGAGTACAGGGGAGCAAAGATAAATCTGGAAGTGAGCATCCCCGATAGCCAGCCTCGCAGACTCCCCGCGGATGGGGGCAGAGAAAGGAGTCAGGATCCTGTGCCTGGAGGGGCTGCCATCCTGCACAGCCCCTCACAGCGGCAGCAGCAACCTGGCTTTCCCCAAACCAGACTCCGCTGTATGCCAGAGACAGAGGTGGCCTGGCTCTTCTGCTGTGCCTGCTGCCCTGCACAACTGATCTCTCTCTCTCTTTCTCTTTACTAAATTGTTTCTTTGCCTATGTCCAGAACTGACTCCTCTCTCTACTAACACATGGGATTGACTGATGAACACATGCCACACTTTGGTCTGACCAAGATGAGATAAAATGGCTTGACCAAGATAAGACAAAGTGAAAAAATTACCAGCACAGCACATGGCATAACCTTTCTTTGCTGGTCTGCAAGAAGCTGGACTGCTAAAGTTTTAAAGCTTAGTGCAATCTTTCTTGTTTTTCTGCTATACCTGTTAGATAGGTAGGTTTGAAAAGTGGTAGAAGTCCTTAAACCCTAATTTAAGAAAACATCTTGTTCAGATGACTTCTAAGTTTACGCTTAAATCTACTGCAATCAATGGATTTAAGATACGGTAAGAGTTAAGGTAACCTGTAAGTATGTATTGCCCTGCACAGGGACAGACATATGGCAACAGAGGTGCCTTCCTGACCTACAGCCCCAGCTCAGGGCTGGGGTGCAGGTAGGAGGAATAACTTGACAATTGGACCATGGAATTAATTTATTTTTGTATGCATCCCTAGAATACAGTGTAATAAATCAAAACTTATAAACTGTGTTCTAAATAGTGTCTAAGCACAAGTCATCCTTAATTTCCATTTTGTAACACAACTAATCCTCCCTTCTCACCAGAGCAGCTCAGTTACTGTATTTTACTATTTGCTTGGAAGAGTCTGAAAATCCAGCAAAGAGAGAAACCACAGTTAAAGGAAGTTAACATTATAAACCATTGAACAATGAAGGCATCACCATGAGCAGCAATGCACACAGTCTTTAGCCTTCTGTACGAGGAAAAGACAACCAAGGGCTTCCCGTTTCCTGAAAACCATTAAATAACTACAATAGGATGAGACTGAATTCAAATTCAGGCTACAGAAAGGAAAAGAAGTACTTCATATTTAGAATAGCCATTTTTCATTGCACTTCCAGGATTTTCCTGTCTTAAATTAAAAGACAATTAGATTGTGCAACAACAGAATGCTAAAACAAATATTTCAAATGTCTGCAGCTCCCACTGAGAAAAACGATTTTGTACTATGGGTTAGCAAATAATGACACATTATGAAGCTTTTCAGGATAAACTGAAGTTTTAAAAATTATATTAAAGCATCAATAGCAACACAAAATTAGGTTAAATTAATTTATCATTTAGAAAACATATATTTCAAGGTAAAACTTAAAGAGAGTACTTTTTTAGACTAAGAAGTTGAATAAATGTTGTTTCAGTGATTTTTGGATAAATCCTGTGGCTCGTATACCTCTATGTATTTACATTTTCATTGGTGTCTTGATTAATGTATTAGTACTCTTAACTTCTTCACTGAATAAGAGTTGGGTTTTTTTATAATTAACTTTAGGCTTGTGTGGCCATGCATTAAGAGGTTTAGCCTCAATAGTCACATACAATGCATATAGAGGCATTTTTATGCATCAGATGGTTACTATTTGTCTGGTACTACAATCTAACTGGTTTATGACTAGTTTAAGCAGTTAACATGAACGTTCAAAACTCCCTAGAGTTACAAAGGGAAATGTACTTTGAGCGCTCGATGTTGTTAGGTAGCATTTGTGACAACTGGGAATGTGGATGTTGAAAAGGTAACAAACGCAATGATCCAGGGAGCTTAGAGTCACAAGTGTAAAAACCTCCTCACTCATGACTACTAAAGGTGCAAGCAAATAACATGAAGGATCTAGCAGAGACGACGATAAAACCCTGCTCAAATTGATTTCCCAGCGAAGCTGACCCCAACAGATCATTTGTTTTCCTCCAGTTTAATAGCAGCTGTATATAAATCTCCTTATTGACTTTTTCCTTATTCCTTGGTTATTGTTTTCATATGTGACTGGCTTACAGATGTATATATATATGGGAAGAAAATTCCCTGTCCTGTGACAGAGAGAACTCAGTATTAACTTTGGGAAGCCATGTGTGTACAACTGCTGAAACATTTAGAGTCCTGTTGTTTCTTGCTTAGGTCTCTAGATCACAAATGAAATTTTAGGGAAGAATTTCATTCTAAAATGACCATGGCCTGCTCACTTCCAGCTTTTGCTTGCAACCACCTATCAGCATCAGAGAGTAAAATATTCCAAGCTATGCTGAAAGATGGTGATCAAGAACATACCTGAGCCAGCAGAACTGACTGTATCACCCAAATTGCAACTTCTGCACTGCTGAATAAATGGAACACTTGTTCCTTTTTCTTTCTTTAGAAAATTGATGATTTTATTACCTAATCATAATACTGTCATCTGACATAATGTATAAATTTTCTTGAATGTCTATGATGCCCCTAGGAAGTATTGTGGAACAAGAGCAATAAATAAAGATCACAATCTGAAAATTAAATCTGCAGCCTCTGACAGTAGGATCCACTGGGACCCAACCCCAAATCCGTAAGTCTTAGAGGACCAGCGTCCAAACCACAAAACTATCATACAAGTCCAAGTGGAAATACCAATGTTTGAACAAACTGATCTTTTGCTTAGAGGCAGTTTCTCCAGAAAACCGGAGTCACATCCGCAGAGTCAGGGTACATGAGAGAGCTCACCCTGGTGCAAGCATTAGGTGCCCAAGCATGGCTCGGTCTGGCACTGCCCGTAATGCTGCACATACACATTTCACTCACACAACCACCACCCAACATCAGCCTTTCTGTCTTTAGGTTTATCCAACCATTCCACTACCAACCAGCATTCAATTTGTGACAGAGTCCTAAGCAATAACTCGCAAATCAGTATAATGACAACTCGCAAATCAGTATAATGGCATCACATCTCCACGGCATGATCACATTAACATTACGTCTGTATGAATTGCTACGCTTGTCCTTGGATCCTTTACATCTCCAGCATCTAGTCTGTGGATTAACATCTAAGGCGTTTTATTATAGAAGCTGGCTCACAGAAAGCAGGAATTGCACTATTTTAAACCTTCCCTGATTGCATTGCTATTTGCTTTCTCCGTTAAGTGCAGCTAAAGGCACTGCCTCCCTCTGCGAGGTTGTGCTGAAGCAAGGCTGATCCCACAGGCACATTCCAAAAGGCCGTCGGCACTGGGCCCCCAGGTGCCTCCCAGGAGGCAGGAGGAGGAGGAAACAGTTACACTTTAACAACACTTTGGAAACCTGCTAAACCTGACATGCTCCTCTTCCAGACACAATTACCCACCTCTTCATGTGGCTAATGTGTGTGCAGACACAGTCCTTTGCCCTTTAATCTCCAGGACACGTAGTTAAACTGGCACAGTACTTGTGTTTGTGTTCCTGCACCTTTTTTGTGGAGCTGAAGCAGGCTCAATATATTTTTACGACTTAGGCTGTAAAATGTCACCTGATTCTGTAACATCATTAGGCGACTGTCAGCCAGAACGCAACGTACCTTCCCTGTCGCCAGGGTCCAGGCATCAGGGAGTCCAGCCATCCAACAGCAAGAGGCCCATGTCAGTGTACAGGACCCCCACACTGGATCCAGGCTGGATCCTAGTAGGATGCAATCATAAGGAAGTGGGTGAAAAGGTTCCCAGTTTCTGGGAGAGGACTATCAAGATGCAGGCATTTACACATATCAAAATGTGGAAGGAAAGAAACAGGACAAAACTTTAAGGACAAATAGAAGCAGACGAACTTTGGATGAAACAAAGCTGTGTGTGGGAGCTGTGTATGTTTCTCCCAGAAACAGGACAAATTTTAAAGACTGATTCGTTCATGGCTATTTTAATGGATGACTGCCTGCTTTATAGCAGAAGTACCCAAATGCATCTGGAAGCTGGTGGACTCCAGCCTGTGGTTATAGACCCCAGAGCGGCTGCAGGCATGGCACAGGTGCCGTGAAGGAAAGGCAGCAGGGAACTGGAAAGTGGAAAACAAGCAGCTTCAGCAGGAATCACACTAAAAGGCAGCTGCTTGATTTCGCTCTCGAGTGTGGAGAAAGGCAACCTTCTGGGCAGCAGCTGTCACTGGACAAGTGATTATCGGAGATCATTTCTCACTCTTACAAATAAATTCTAAATTAAAAGCAAACTTCATTAAGTGTTGCACATTCATGTTCTCATTTCTCCATCTTTTTATTAAAAGAGATAGCAAATGGCTTCCGCGGCGCAAACAACATGTTAGACTTGCTCATATGTTTAACACGTGTGTAATAAATCATGGAAATGCCATGTCTATTTGGGAAGTATCAGGCTGCACAAGGCACTCGCTTCAGAAACTGAAAATTATGGTGCCATGGCGTTCACAGCTGTTATTTCAGAGAGGAGACAAATGCCATATATGCTTTCATAAGGATTCAGCCCAAAGGTACTCCTAACACAAATGTTATTCTTTCTGTTCTCTGTTTGAGATGGTGATGGTGGGAGCTTTGCAATACTTCATATTTTTCAGTGAATGTATTTAAGACCATATCAGTTTAAAATAAACAGTTTTGCTTTGGCTTCTCTACCCCATTGTTACATTACTTTATGGGATGTTAGAGCCTCAGGCTTCCTGTTGTGAAGTTTTCAGAACGAAGAATTTATTCACCATGCCCATAACATCAACGGTCAGGTGCTAAGCAGTCTTTCCCTTTCCATGAAAGTTTAGTTATTTCCTCAACCAGAGAAATCCCATTCACAATTTAAGAAACATACTTAAGAACCATCTCTAGAAATGCCAGTATCCAAAACTGGAGAAGACAATTGCCCTCAGATAAGTAATTTACGATATAAAGTATTTCTCTCCTTTTAAGTCATCACCAAGAGCTCCTGAACTGGTCTGTCAGTAAGTTCCATCAGAGTCTTTTCAACCTGGTCAAAAAACACTATGAATGGAAACAATATTTCTCAGACTTCTTGCGCTGTCATTCTTTGGTAGTTTCACAGATGGCTTTGGACCAATTGCTTTTGCAAAGGTTAACCAGGACAGGCGAATCTCTGATGGAAAAGACTTGAAAGGTGACCACACCTCCTTCCACTTTCTTTTGGATTTTGGGATGATGTAACCTTTATTTTTGTTTGGTTTTAAACACTTTCTTTAGATATAGAAGCATAGTTTACTAGAAGGAATGCTAGAAAGAAAACTCTTTCATACATATTCTGCTGTAGAATTAAACACTGAAAGAAAAGTAAAAAGAAACACAGAAATAAAACTTCCTTGAGGGATTTCTGATGTCAAGCTTACAAAGTCTGAGGACGCTCACTTTGCAACACTGGGAAGCTGGCACTAGTGAGAAGCAGCAAAGTCTTTAATTTTCAGAACAAGGTCTACTGGCTTCAGAGGGTACCCGTCTTCACGAGCAGGATGACACATCCTCAGGCTCAAATCAGCTTACATAGTTGGTGTGAGTAAAACCAAAGCTGCAGGCATGTGAAGACTCTAACATGCAGGGGTGCATAACCTTGAAACTCCAATTTGGTTTTATATTAAAATGCTTTTAAAAAATAATTATTGCATTAATAATTCCCATTGACAGGAATAGTCCCCAAACCCAAAGAAACAAGTAACATTTTTTTCCCAGCTGTCCCCAGCCTGCAAATTGTCTACATGGAACAGCTTCAAGAAGCAAGGGAAGTTGATAGTTTTGTTTACGATCACGAGGAACACAGACTATTTCCCTCAGTGATTACCGAGAATGCTAGCACAGATAAGGGAAAGAGAGCCAGAAGTCTAAGGAATATTATTTAACTGAGTGCTAAGCATGCTTTTTACCTATATTTCTTTTTTTTCACTATTTTACCACAACAAGATATTAAATGAGAATCCACACATAGCCTCATGTTAAAGACTGTTAACAGAAGCAAGTAGAGAAAACCATTACCCGCTGATTGCTGAATACAATTTCACCATGACCTCTGGAAAAGGTAGCTAAAAGCATTGGAAGTGAAAAACACTACCTGAGCCACAAACTTCACCTGTGAACTTTCTCTAAGGTCACGAGCGTTCACATGAGGACTGTGTGCGCACAGAAGAGACCAATGCATGTCGCAGACTTTGAAGCCTCGGCAGAGCCTCCTTGACGTTTGGGGGAAAAGGGATCAAAGGCTTTGCAGGCAGAACGTCTCTAGCTAATAACAAGCTATGCATGGAGTGACAGTGTTAAAACACTTCCCGTTTATATCCCTAAAGGAGGAGTTTTATTGAGTTAAAATGATCCTTGAATAGCCTCTGGGCTGAACTGTAAAACACATTTGAAAAGCATAAAATCTTTATTTATGCCAGGAATGTTTGAAACTCAAAAGAGAAATGTCATTCAAAAAAACCAAGCATGTCCTAGGTATTCGGTACATAATGGGGCACAGCTGTAATAACAGTCAGTGAACCAGAGACTCCCTACATCATGTCATTAGCTCGCTTTTAATAAGTCTATCTTCTTGTCCTTTTTATAAGGACCATAGGGAAAGAAAGAAATATATCATGCACCAAACATCTGTGGCTTTCTCAAATTGTCTCTCTTAGAAGACAGATCTACTTAAGGGACCTGTCTTGGGATAGAGATTGTAAAGTGCACGCAACCCTTTCTAAATATGGATTTTATTTAAACAGGGAGCATCACACATCGTTTGCGAGTTGCTGAAGACAGTGCAGTCTAGCTTAACAGAATAAAGGCTGAATATATATAAATAGCATCACAGTTCCTGCAAGTAATCAAAGCCATATATTGAAATAAAGCTTGGTGCTCAACTTGGTGCTGAATTTATTCCCTTGAAACTACATTTCAGGCAAACAAAATTCTGGTTCTGAGGAGGTTTTAACAACATTTCCTGGGAGCTGAGTGAGTCTTTGCTTACAACAGCACTGAAAAATTTACTGATTCTTTCTCCGTTTTAAATGTTTATCCCCCCAAGCTGAAACTAAAGGATAGCTTGAAATTTTCAATCTGCAAATGACACATGTAGATCAAGGTATCACAAACCAGCTATGCCTACCCTTTAAGGCTCTCCTCCCAATGATCCTAACTTCTGTACCTGGTGGTCAGTTTTGTTCTCAAGTTTTTTTGAATAATTGTCATCCTGGCCCCTTGCAAAAACTCTGCAGTGCCTTATTGGTTACCTTCTCCTTAAACAAACTTATCCCTTCTGTGTTTCAAATCTGCTAGATTTGACAGCTAATATATTTAAGAAAGAGACAGAAAGAAGAGTAAAAACACATTTGATTCAATGTATGGAACAGACTGGGCTGTGTGTTGACACCTGAAGAAAATAGCTGGTTGATGTGTTTTTACCACATTGTTATTCATTAATCCAGAAAAAAATGAGCGAGAAAAATGGATTACTGAGCCAACTTCCAGACCTGATACTGCCACGCAGGAGTGCACATGCACAGCTGCTATTGCACTCATCTGTTTTCCTACACCTTTTCATGCACAGCTGAAGTGATTAAGCAAGACAATTAAACAGGCTACATGAATTATGCTGCTTCGTGGGTTTCAGAAATACAAAAAATAAAAGCAGGAAGCTCCTGATAGTCAGACTACTGCTCTTCTAGGGAAGCCTGAGATGATATAGGGTATATCTGGTTTTTTGTTACTCTTTATACTATAGCTGTGCATAGATGCCTCGGTTTGGATCCAGGGGCGTTATTCTCTTTAAGCTTCCCATATGAAAAGAGCCATGCAGAGTGATGCTGTGAAAAGCTGTTCACAGGTATCAAGAGAAAGGAATCAACATTTTACAAGTGCACAACTGAATTGTGAGGGGACCAAAACTCAGGTTTAGGCACTTTTAGGCACTTAATTGAGGAGCACAATCACTTTCTATAGTTACTAGGAAAAGACTGACATCTCTAGGTAGAAATTAGCCTACAAAAAGCCTCCTGTGTTTCCTTTGCATTTCTTTCTAAAGCAGTTAAGTGGAGATTCCTATCAATACTTTTTTTTTTTTTTTTTTTTAAGCTATCTGAATCCTATATGGATTCTGTGGAAGAGCTGGGTTGAACTGAGAGCAGAATTTGAGGGAGTCTCTCGTTACAACTTGTCCCCTTTGTTCCCCTCTCCTGATGCCAGGATATGTGACAGCAAAAACCTCTTTGGAATCGATTTAGTACTGACACTGGCTTATTGTAGCTGAACTCAGTTGCCACCACCATTCGCAGCTGCACTGCTGAGACCTTGGTTAACAAGGCCTTAAGTCCTTAACAATTAACCAAACATAAAACTACATTTAAAGCTGTTACACTGTGCTTTTAGTGATTAAAAGAAAACATTCTATTTTATTATCAAGCAGGCATGCAGTAAAGACCTGAGGTATAAAAAAAACATACCCATGGGCATCAGCATGGGTATATTTGGAAAATACAGAAAATCTAATTATTTTCACTGAACTTTGTTGCTAATAATTATTTTGCTGGAACTCTGAACACTGAATCATATAAAAAATAATAGAAGAGGTAAGAGCTCAGGAAGACACACATACAAAGTTGGGGTTTGGAGAGAGAATATTCAGTCTGACATGGAATAGCTGCTCTATCCAGGAAAATGCTGTTGCAAAAAGAGGGCCACAGACTTAACCCCCTTGTTCCCATCTACCCTGTACAGGGTTTTGATTTTGCTCATTCTCTTTGCTCTGCCCCTGTGGGCCCTCCGGTCTAACCTGGACAAGTGGATTTGCTACCCTACATGGTGATCCAGACCCATTTGAATACGGTACATGGAAATTAAAGATAAAACTGTAGACAAGCTCTCTTGGGACAGCAGTTAATATTCTAGAGCTTACACAGTTCTTACAGCTAGGAAGCCCAAAGACATCTTCAAACATAAATTATCTGTCTCCGTAGTAAAACTGTACTAGCGTAATGTAAACTTGTTTATAAACTAATTTGTTCAGATCAGTTCAAATCCCAAAATGGGCACTCTTCCTTTAGGGTGTCCCAATTAATTTCACATGAGCAAGTACGGAAAAATGAATTCTTAGAGTAACCCAAGTGTGACAATGCAGAGGTTTGCAGTCATTTAACTAAAATGCTCACATGCAATTTAAAACCGCTTCCCCCCATAATCAGGCATCCTAATACTCACATGGGGAAAGCTAGTTAGTGGAAAGTACGTCTCAGTTTACTCATTGCTGACTCCAAGGGGGAGTACCATAGCTGTTTGCTATAGTACCATAGCATACAATAATGCTGTACAATACACAGATGAATAAGACTGGATCCTGCAGGCTCTCTGATGAAAAAGCTTAGGAAGGAGGTGGCAACCATAGGCAATTTAACTAAATCAAATCTCTCCCTTTAAAGCCATCTAGTTTTATGGAGATATTCTGTAGGAGGTATTCTGTAAAATAAGCCAATCCTACTGCAGTTTTCCATATTCATGTATGCATAAGCTTTATGTGCTGTGACAAATGGTAAGAGTTTTGAGGTTATGATTGCTAAAAAAAAAAAAAAAAGATTCAGCAATACTCTCCTGAGTTTCTTTGAAGCAGGGATATTGAGGTTTACAGCCCCTATGCACCCACAGCCTTACTCTCTCTCCAACCTGAGTAAGCGTATGGGGAGTTTAGTCCCGCAAATTTCATTGAGAAGGCCTTGCTACATGGATGAAAAGGTCAGAGTTACAAGAGGACAGTAATTACTGATCAGTCCCTTACCTGGTCTCCTTCCAGTTGCCACTATCCTCTTTGCACACAATCATCACACATAGACTGAGGCGGAAAGGGGCATCTGCAGATCACCTAGTCCAGCCCCCTACTTTCAGCAGAGTCAGCCAGAGCAGGTTGCTCAGGATCTCGATTAGTCAGGTTTTGAATACCTCCACAGAAGGAGATGCCACAATCTCTTTGGGATACCTGTTCCAGTGCTCAATCATGCTTAGAGTAAAAAAAGTTTTTTTCCTACATTTAAATGGAATTTTTTTTATTTCAGTTTGTGAGCATTGCCTCTTGTCCTGTCACTAAGCACCACTGAGGAGAGCTTCACTCTGTGGAGAAGATCCACCCTCCTCTCCTCCAGGCTGGGCAGTCCCACCTCTCTCAGCCTCTCCTCGTGTAACAGATGTTCCTCTCCCTTAATCATCTGAGTGACCCTTCGCTGGTCTTGCCTCAGTATACCCATGTCTCTCTTGTACTGTGTGGGGGCAAAGCTGGACACAGCACAAGTGGCCTCACCAGTGCTGAGCAGAGGGGAAGCATCGCCTCCCTTGACCTTGACCTGCTGGTAGTGCTCTTCCTACTGCAGTCCCAGATGCTCCACCAGGACCTCCAGGTCCTTTTTGGCAAATCTGCTTTCCAGCCAGTTAGTCTCCAGCATGTACTGGCGTATGGGGTTAGTCCTCCCCAGGCGCAGGATGTACTCAACTACAGGAATGCTAAAGATTGACATTGAAAATAGAATGCTGGAGGAAGCTCACCAGAACTACATTCTGGAAAGTTAGGAAAATACAAAGACTCCAAGCTTCTTCACAGTGCCAAAACATGACTCTTGAGGAAATGTTCTGCATCAATTTTACACATCATCTTATTCAACTATGGGACACAGACCTAGAATAAGAATTATTTACAAACCAATTCTAACACCTTCTCCAGGCAAAACTAGAGCCTTTAAAGGTAATGACCAGTGAATGCTAGTTGTTTCTGACTTAGCTCTTAAGCAGTTAAATAAATCTTTATCATTAGGTATAGGCTTATATCCAATAGACTTATATGGATTGTACTTACACAGATACCACATTTATTTGTTAGATAGGAAGTGTGGCCCCCTTCAGGAATATAGCAAGTTTTATTTGTTATTGCTCACTTTGGGACTTTCCCAAGTTTCAACAAGCTGAGGATGCTTTCAGTATTTATTTTGTTTTACACAATAAATACAGCAAGAACTATATTTATTATTTATTAGACATGCCACTATCATATTGTTTGCATGAGTTTATAGTTGCCAGAACTAAGGAATACAAAGCTAAACAAAACTAAGCAAACAGATTTTAGATCAAACAAACAGAATGACTTCTTGTGTGGTGAACCTGCTCACCAGGTCTGCTGGGAGGAAAGGATGGGGATGTCACTGTGTGTGCTGGGATACCAGTGGGATGGCCAAGGCTTCCTAAGACCTACCTGATACATAATATCTGCTAATGGCATAGATTTCTGCAGGTTCTGAAAGTTCTCCTTGCCTCCTCTACATTTCAAAGACCATTGCAGAGAATATGTCTAAAGTGCTGTTAAGTCAATTAGGTCCTTGGTTAAAATATTAATCTTTTTGCTCGGCATTCCTGAGTAATACCTACAACCTGTATGACAGTGTGTGATACCATAAAAGCAGTGATAGGGCAGAAAAGCTGTTACTTGCTCACGCAGCATCTGCAAAATATATTGAACTCGTATATGTCCCTGACCCAATGGCTGTGTTTCACATTGGAAAACCTCCTCCCCCATTTTTATAAACTGATGACCCATTAGCATGATTGTGTTGTCCCTACCCAAATCTTAGTCTTTCTTCAGTGAATTCCACACCCTATTTCCATTTGAAACCTCGCCGGGCTCCATTGTGAGTTTTCTGCTTGCTACAGCCCAAAGGCAGTAGACGCAGAACCGCCCTGACCTGGACTGGATGTCTTTTCCCTTTGGGTTACTTATAAAGCTCAAAGGAATGGACAACTTTCTGGTCTTTACAGATAAATGCATTTTAAAGAAGCCCATAAACTGTGCTCAGAAAACCCAAAAAACCTAGAATATCTGTGCCCAGACACCTGATCACGCTAGCAGCAAGCCAGGCAGCATAGCACAGCTGTCAGCCTCTCTGCATGGCACATTCACAATTAGCACGCCACCTCCAGAGGTACCGAATTCTGTATCCTCTCCTGTAGCAGCCAATGACCCTTTCTAAATGGGGTTGATTGCTGTTATTAGGAGATAACATCTGCGTGGTGCAACATATTGATGTGAGGTGAGAGCTTTCTTTGGGCAGCAGCAGAATGCTTCAATATAATTTGGAGGAAGCTGTATCAGGCAGCAACTGAAGGCATGTATTACAGCGCAATCAAAGAGGATGATCAACAAACTAAATTAATTAGAAGCGTGTGCCCTTCCTCTTTTACTTCCACACCAAAGACAGACAGACTTACAGGAATTAGAAATATTGCAGCATCATACCTGTCTAGCCATATTTTGCAAGAGAACTTTTTTTTTCCCCCCAGAGATGTCTGCTCATTAACCTTCGCTGGAAAGGAAGGAAAACAAAGTGCAATAAAAGCGCAGCAAAACTCAGGCCAGACAGTTGGAAGAAAAAAACCAATCCATTTTCTGAAATGATTCTGAATTTCCCTCAATTCAGGGGTCTGGATCTCGGCTTTACAGCAGTTTTGTACTGTAAAATGTATTATCCTTCTTCTTCTGCTGTGCAAACTGACTGACTCCTAACACATCAGCTGAATTTATTTTAACACACTCTGGCAGATGTCCCAATTGCTGCATTATAGAAAATTAGTACTATGCACGTTCTGATCTATTAGGCTGGTGATGGATTCATAGGCAGAAATGCCTATGTGTATAGTGAGAAACATGGAAAGAAATGTTTGTTTCATTTTCAGCAGGCCTTTGGAGCTCAGAGACCCAGCAAACATAACGCCAACCGATGCCTGTCTTAAACTGAGTTCATCCGAAGTAAAGATGTACAATGTCTGATTTTTACCATCAAGAGAACTGTCACAAAAATCACATTTTTGTCATTAGAAAATACAAAACTTTCTGCAGTTCTGCCTCAGGCTCTTGGAAAATCACATACTTGAAAACCAGTGTTTTGGCTGGGTGAGGAACATTCTGCTGAACTCATTAAGCTGGGATGGGCCCTGACAATGCTTGAAAAAAGCACGCGGATACTGAAAATCCAGGATTAAAACTGCAATTTCATCATACCCATTGCAAGGGTACAGGCCTCTCAAGTCAAGGTTGGCAGAAGCGAAATAGCCTGTATTCAGGAGAGACTGAGGAGACCCGGGCTGCAGGGACCTTCTGTACTTCAATCCTCTCTCCAAAACTCGCAGCCTACTGACTGACGTCGTTCCTTCCGCAGGCTTGCCAGGGGCTCTGTCCCCAGGATCCATCTGGCCGTACTGAACCTTATCACCCCATGTGATACCCCATCCACAGAACAACCTCCCAAAGCAATATGCCTCTCCTACGTCCCTGAGTCCAGCAGACCTCAGTCCATCCAACTGGTGGATACCTCTGTCCTTGAAGGAATGCACCTGAAGTCAGACAGCACAAATAACAGCCCTGGAGTCATGACTGGCTTTTGGAGTCTTTTGGTCTCTTCCAGATCCAGCTCAACAGTGATTTAATTCTTTTTTGAAACGCCCCCCAGTTAAACCCTTAATTATATTGTAATCTAAGATGTTCAGACTTTCTTCCCCCACCCCCCACCCAAGAGCTTAAGTCTGACATTAGCTAAAAATATGCTTCTGGTGTGTCCCTTTTGTGATCTAACCAGGAAGGGAATGCAAGAGAAATTGCATTTTTGTAATTATGCTTTAAAAGATTACTTATATACATATTTAAGGTCTAATTTTAGCAACTTGCAGAACTTCTAGGGGAATTCTAATATAGTAAACTAATTGGCAAGATCAAGAGATAGCACAATTAAGCCTGTAATAACCCACACCACCTAAATGTACTTAAAGCAAAAATGGGCTGTGCACAAAAGTAGAAAACAAACAAACAAATTGCTTAAGCAGCCTGTGGGTTCCATTAAAAAAAGCTGCTACTGCCAGCAACGCATTGACTCTGCCGTGTCACAGGAACTGTGCGTTCCAAAACAAAATCAAAATCCACCTTGCATCGCAGTGCAAAGACAGCCAGCTCTGGACCCTGGGGAAGCATGCTGTAAAGCAGGAGGCCTCTGCAGAGAAATACCTTTCACTGATCCTAGACAGTTCATTCTACGGAGCGTTCCCAGGTGATTTCTAACTGCTACAGTGATGAACAGGCTGAAAGGCAATATCTCCGATATAAAAAAAACAGAAGAAAAGAGAGCAACTAAACAAAGGCTGCTCAAGTCGCTGACACAAATATCCAAAAAATGTAACTATAACAGTAGCAAATTGTTTGGAATAGACATAAAATGCAAGTTTCAGAGCTGAAGTCAATACCTAGCTCAGAAAGAGATCATGAGAAGATGTTTCAATTGGGTAGATTCACCTCTGTCTGCCTGCAGCATAGTTAGACAGTCCTCCAGAGCATTTGGAAATGTAGTGACTGCTGTCAGGAAACAGTCTGTTCTCACATTTTTATGCCTCCCACTAAAGCTGATCCGTGATCCGAGGGGAAGAGATACATCCTCTACAGTGAAAAACATTGCAATAACACAGCTCACTAGGAGAACATCTACTTAGAACAATGTTAACTTGGTTTGTGCTTTGAGGAAGACAGAATTGTAGGTATTTTGGGGATGGGGTGTGGGATGGGAGGAGGTGGGAGAAGACTTACTGCACACACGCATGCTTTCAGTACAAAGCTTCCTAATGGTGAACCGCATGGAGCAGAACTACGGAAATTTCAGGATCTAGTCTTTCTCTTCGCTGGCAAACATTGCTCCTAAAGAAACGGTACCTAAACAAATGCTAGAGAAGAGTCTAGATTCTTCACATCTTTCAGCGAAATGGAACCTTGTCAAATGAGAAGCAAATGGCAGAATATTGCAGCAGTGACAAAAGCTCTGATCTGACAGTCAGGGCATACTGCTGTGCTCGTGCAGGGCCTCAATGACTTTAGTAAGTCTCCACAGAAGCAGAGTAGTCCCTTTGTACACTATCAACTATGACACCAGGACCTAATTCAGTATTCAGCTCCACACCCCCATCATGTTGGCAATAATTCAGAGTTGGTGAGACAACTTGTAAAGGGGGGGGGGGGGAAAAGCAGTGTTTTAAACCTCTATAATTTAATGTTAGCTTTTTATGTGTCTAACATCAAAGCATTTTTTCACTTCTACTTAATCAAAATTAATCACTAAGATTACTACAGTAATTTATGTTGGAGATTATTGAAATGAGTGTTTTATTAAAATCTGCTTTTATTAATAAAACACATTCTGGCTAAGGAATCATGTGAGTCTGCTATTAGAGACTATTAACTGGGAACTGGGAGTTAATCATAACAGTCATGCTGCCAGGTCTTTTGACAGCAGCACACACTGGGTTTGTTTCTGCTTTTACTTTTACTAGCATATTCAAGTCAATTAGTTACCCTACAAAGGAAACAAAGGTACATACATCTCAGTAGTTTTGAACAAAGAAAGGGTAATCAGAAAGAGACTCACCAGCCTGATTAGTCGTGATGCTGACAGCAGCAAATTGTCTGGAAAGTGTACTCAAGTCAGATACCCCGTTGACTGCATCGATCTCAAAAGTGTAATTGGTATGTGCCAAAAGGTCCACTACTGTCACCGTGGTGTTGGTGAGTCCAGTCTGACGGGGTAAGAATCGCACGTTGTCGCTACACGGCTCACACATCTTGATGTTTCCTCCACATTTTTTGCAAATGATGTTGAAAGTGACATCTTTCCGACCTCCAGTGTCAAGAGGCCAGCTCCAGTCCAGGATAACAGATGTCTCATTGATGTTCGAGATAACGTTTCTTGGAGCAGACGGTGGTCCTATAAAAGGAAACAGGAAATCAGAGGGATGAGATTTTCTGTAGCGCTCTAAGATGGGAGTAACAAGGGCACAAAAATACAAAAGTCAAAACCATAAATAACCAAACTCATCTAGTTATTTTCTGTAGAGAGTCCTGAAATAGTTCACTGGACTATCAAGGACCATGTTTTCTCATAGACAGACAGCACCCTCAGGGTGTAGTTCAGGATTGAGGGCTGAAAATATTGTTAGCAATTTAAAAATCCTAGCTTCTCCTTCTCAAGTCTGACGGAGAACAAGAAGGAGAAAATGAAAACAGAAAGACATAAACCCAGGCCACCAATTTTTGGTAGCCTGTTCAACATGTAAGAAGACATGGGAGGCAGTGGATGGCTGACTGCAATGGGACGTGAGAGGAAGCAAGCAAGCTGCTGAGATACAGATGGAGGAGCAAGAATGACAGCCCCGAGCATAATGATGCTACTCACTGGTGCAAGCCATGGATGGAGGGTCTTTCTCAGAGCGAAAGTAATTCTTTTCACACCTGCAGTTCAGAGACGCATCTTCGTAGGTAGAGCTGTGAGGTGGGCATTTGGCACACTTCACGTTGCCGGCAGAGGCTTTGTAGAACCCAGGTCGACAAGCTGCAGAATAACAGGAGTATAGTTTTAAATTCCATGGACATCTCCTCAATTCTAACATGCGACTTTGCTACTGCCCTAGGACCTATCCATACGTAGATCACATTTTGCAGACGTTTATGGTCTAAAAATACAGGGTTTTCTCATAATGAGAAAGCTGATGGAAATAAAACCTCTTGGCAGAATGGAGCTCTTCATGCATCAACTTGGATTTGCATTTAATTTTGCCTGGAAAACAAAACAGAGTATCGTGCCACTAAGAAGAAACATTTTCTGTCTTGCATTTCGAGAACTTCACTTATTTTTCTTCTCTGCTGGTTAATTTACCAAAATTGGCCCTACCCTGCATAAGAAGCTAACTTTACCCTCTCTCTGCTGCCAATGTTTGCTTACAAGGGCACACTAATTGTAAAGTATGTCTCTTCAGTTCAGCAGGACTAAGCAAGCCAAAACCAAGACAATAACCTGAACAGTGAAAGTTCTATTCCATTTCTGAAGGGCCATGCATCAGGCTCAATGAGCTGCTTCTGATACTATCAGGAACTTGCATGGTCTGTATGAGGAGGATGGTTTTTACATCAACCCAGTCCTCTAGGGATGGTGCTTGAACCCGCAAAAGCTGCTTCTGAAAAACTCTGGGTGGTGGTGGTTTCATTAACACTGGCACACTCCCTCTGTTTTGACTCCTGTTGCATTTTAGACTGATTCAGGGCCACATTTGCATTAGAAGAGAACAGCCTTTGAAGTAAGCTACAGAAATGAACAATTTAGCAAATAACTTCTTATGAAAAACCCTTGCAGTGAAATAACACTGTTGACTTCTTTCCACCAAGACGATATCACCACCTGAAAATAAAATAAAAAAAAAAAGGAGACCAAAACCAGCTAAGAATCAGCAGACTCTACTGTTCAGCTGCTGCTTCCACCCAAGACATGCATCCTTCTCCAAATGGAATTTACCAAGTAAAAACATTCTGGCTGACACTGGTCACCCGCAGGTCTGTACTCATACCTACAACAACCATACACAAACAGACAACGTAAGAAAAGGGAACACATCTTAAAATGCATTCACCTTTTGCTACACTTTGGTTCCACAGCAAACACTGCCTAATGCACAAGCACACTAGGAAAACCCCAATACGTTCTCATTACAAATATAATGTAAAAAAAAAAAAAAAAAAAAAAGAGTAATACAAAGGAAAACGTGACTTCTTTTTGTGTCTGGAGCCCAGGCAGTTAAGCTTAGATAAAATAGCCCAGGGCCTGTCACTGAATTAAATGTTAATTTGAAGCCAAAAGAATGGGTTCACCAGTCTTAGCGTAAGCCTAAACAAGGACACGCTTTTCAGTTTTGCTTGTGGAGATGAACTGATTCATAAACGTAGTATAAAATCCAAGACACAAGACTATGTGTTCTTTTGTGTTCATTCCTGCACCGCCCAAACAGAAAAGTGTTTGGATGGGCAGCCTGAGGTGGAAAAAAGAAGAAAAATCCCAGTGTCTTTCTAAGTGATGGAGGACAGAGGGAAGCTGCAGCATTAAACTGGATGTTCAGCTTCCGCATTACCATCCGTAATCCAATCCTGGTGCCAAACGCCCGAGTGAAATGCACTGGCAAGTAAAGAGAAAACAAACCCTTGTACAGTTGTAGGTCCTATTCTGAAACATCTTAATAAAGGAAACCCTCCTCACACTGCACTGAGCACAGCGTGGGAAGCACGAAACGTTTCACAAGGAAGCGCTAATCTCAGCCACTCTTCAGCACTTCACAGCCCTTGCAAACCAAGGCACCTGGCTGCAGCTGCTACCTCCGACTTCCACACTGCAAAGCAGCTGGGAAAGACACCTCCTGCTCCAAGTTCTCCCCCGCAAGCCCTGAGGAAACAATCCCAAGTTTGAGCCCCTGAGGCGTGCACCCAACGGGCAATCTGTGAAAGCAGAATTGCTAAAAGTGACCTTGTGGCGAAGTTCACAGAGCCTAACGCCAACCCGGCTGACCTGGCACAGCCCGTCCTCCTTCAGCCGGCATTTCTTGTGTTTCCATCTCCTCAAAGGCTGGAAGGGTGTTTGGGGATTTCTGTTTAACATGAGGGAATAAAGGAAACGTCAGCCCCTCTTAAACACCTCCACTAGGAGAAAATGCAGGCAGAAACGGGCTTTTTGGGTTTTGTTGTTATTGTTGCAGCCTTTTAAGGCTCCAATCACATTCCCTCCCAAATACTGCCCCATGATACATGTGCCATACCTAGAGTGAGCCTCTTTGGTCTCCCTCCGGCTGACAGAGGAGCCTCAAATGATTTGACTGTCTCTGGGCACAGCACGGCCATTCCTGGCCCTAAGACAATGAGCCAGGCAGAAAAGAACGGATGCCAATCCCACTCTTACCAGCGCTAGTAACTAAAAAACACATTAAGAAACAAACATCACACTACATCGTCCAGATATTTATGCAGCCCTTTCACCAAAACTTCCCGTGGAAGCTCACTGCCAGGTATTAAACTCAAATGGTTTTGCTGAACCCTATCTGCTCAGCTTGAAGGGAAATTTTTATATTTATGGGCAGTCATACACAAGACCAAGATGCATTTATGAGTAGACACCGTATATTTTTTTCATTTTTTAATAATTTCACATACTAGTTTAATGTAAAGATTGGAAAAAGACTAATAACCTAAAACTGAACCTTTGTCATATTGTTGGTCTTCCTACAAGACAATTTCCACTGCTGATTAAGCATAATTTATTCATAGCATCGTAACACATGAGCATCCATTTACAGCACAGAACTACAGTAAGACTGTTTATTTAGGACACTTTCAAAGCACCTACCACCAACATTTTAATATGGCAATGAATTTAACATAAGTAAACAAGCTTGCATAAGAAGCGGACAGGTTTTATGGGGTGAGGAAGAGAAAGGAGGGAATCAAACTGCTGCATTAATAAATGCCTCTTTCATCCCTCAGGTGGAAACTCGTAGACCTCATTTAAGAAAAGGTGGTGGTGGTGGTGTGGGGCCAGAGAAAAAAGGAAGCAGAAAGAGAAGCATGCAGGAAGCACCCTGGTAAAACAAGATCAGGCTTTTTCTTCTCCAGAAGGAGAGGGGTTTCACTATTTCACGCTTCTGCTATTGTGGTACAGAGTGAGCAGTCGGGGCAGGGGGATGAGCCGGTCGGATCCCTGCTGCCTGGGTATGCCCTAGCGAGGGCATCCCAATCTCGTGTCTTCCCCTCAGGCTGTCTCATGCCTTCTGTCTTTGTCAGACTAATTTAAGATTATTCACAACTGCAGCCCAAAGGAGAAAAAAAAAAATGCAATTATACTTGAAATTGAAGCTTGGAAAGGGGGGTGCCAATAGAATATGTTGCCAACGTAGTTACTATTATTATTCTTTTCCTAGTCATTTTTTAATTCTGGTATATGAGAAAAAATGAAGCCTTTACTTCAGAAGGCATTCATTTTTTTATGTCACAAAAATTGGATTACATGAACTGATGGAAGAAAGTTTGGCTTTTTGAGGTGAATACCATGGCTTTAGTTTCAGTCAGGTTGAAAACAAAAGGACTAGCCCAGGAAGTCTTCACAGAACCTGTAATTTCAGCATGGGAACCAGCTGTGAACAGCACTTGCTTCTTCTCAACATTTTCTTCCAAAAGCTAAGGAATTTTCCTTTCCCTCACAAGGGGGAATGATGCGAGAGGAAGTAGATGCAATGGGCTGGGAAGAAAAACCTCTCAGCAAACTAAAGTGAGGGAAACCTTGAGAGTTTCAACTTACATGATATAAACTGTACAGCAAAGCTGCCTGGGTTTGCTTTTTAAGAAGGTCTCCTCAAGTCAGATGCCCAACATCTGTTGACCCTGGTAACTCCTGTGATAACTCCAATCTGAAATATTATTTTAAAACTGTATGCAGTCTGATTTCAATCTCTTTTATTTGAGTGCAAGCCATGCTGACTTTATTGAAGTCACCTGCTGGTAAGAGTTTCAGGACTGCAGTTGTCCTTGTTACTGTACAAAAATGAATTTCCTTAAGCTATAACTGATGAGTCTGTCTCAGAGACAGAGGGCAGGGTTATTTCAGTGAAAGAAAAACAAATGCTCGTAGCAACCCATGGTAGTTACTGCTTAAAGAAATGTGACTGTCTTTTCAACAGCAAAGTGAATTTTGCCTCTGTTTGACTAATCTGTTTGAGATGAAAACATGGTCCTAATTAAGGGTTAAATGATTCATTTCGATTTGAATTAATTTTAAATTAAAATATAAAGCTGTTAGTAAATAGGAGCATTTCAGCATTCAAACCTTGCAGCTCCCTATACACAGAGCAGTATCACCAATTCCCAGCCGTAAATACCAACTAACAACCTGAGCCCGCGCTGCCTGAGCAGACGACTTCCCAGCCCTGGCACTCCAGGCCTGACAGGGTCCATTTCCCTGCACAAGGTCAAAGCAACTCTTTATTTGCAAAATGAGCTGCACCCCCCGGTCCTACAGGAACTCTGCTTTTTGTGCTCTGAATAGAGGTGCAATGCTTCGAGGCAAGGCTCGAGCACCACAATGCACTGGAACTGGACATACGCAGCCATGAAACGGGGCGTGCAACGGGCAGCGTCCACCAAGCGATGGAGCCTTTCCTTCCTTTGTTCCTCTGCTGTTCAGTAAAACAGCCCGGGGGCAAAATGCCACTGTGGCATTAAACTGCAGCATTTAGAAAAGAAAGGCATTCAATCATAAACCTGTACAGCTCATGGATACCTTAACATTTCCCCAACACATGCATTAGCAAGACGGATGACAGCAATCCTGGGACAAGCCTCCTGTCCCTGTCTCCTGCGGAGAGGACGGGGAAGCATCCCCCACGCGTGTGGCCCATGTTAGAGGGGCTTTGCAAACCACTCTCGCTGTCACCTGTGGAAATGGCATGCCAATGAGCAGCAGCAGAGGTCCTTATGCTGGACCTGAAGTCACAGGATGCTTTTGGCTGCGCAGGTGTGCTGGGAGGTGAATGCTACCGACTGGCTCACCTCGATGCCCATGTAGAGCCTTGCATCTTTGCAATGTTCTCAAGTCCCTTTTAAAAGCATTGACACGGCTCTTTTTTCTCACTATGCGTATTATGATCATGCTCTGGAGATGCCAACAGCACTATGTTTATCACCAGTAACAGAACTGCACATTCACCTACCCACACATACACATGCACGTGCAAAATGAGATGTAACACAGCTGTCAGCTTGTGAAAACGGATGGCATAACAAGCAGCATAGATTAACCTTCCAAAACTCTCAAAACCATTTTATTTTCCTTGGGCGAGTCATTTCTTTCCCTTCTTGTGCTTGTTCATTTCTTCGATGAACAACAAAAAGGTGAAGATCGTGATTAACTTTAAATGAAGATTTCAAAACTGTTCATTTCACACTTCCGTCACAAATTATACCCAGCCATACGTGTTACTCTTGCTATATTAAAACCAACACTGTATTGATACGGTATAGTTCTTGCTCAGATACATGAATCGTCGGAAATGAAGGTAGAATTCTGCCCTGAGTCATCCCATCCTCAGTTTGTATCACATGTCATTCACAACACTGAAAATGTCTCATTTTTCCTCCCTTGTTCACTCTGGCACCTGCTCAGCAGGAAACAATGCTTTATAATGTAGGTTTCCTGCAAAATCCCTCAGAGCAGGGAAACCATCTCCAGCAACTCTCATTGTCCATTAGTATATGAAAAGCCACATAATCTATGGCATTATATATGGATACATCCCCTCTCTCTCCTGGGCCTCTAGGTACTTTCTTGCATACCCTCCTAGCCCAGACAGCCTTCTAAAAATTACAGTGTATTTTTGATTCTTATTTCCGCTGAACTTAAGGCACACTTTTGTCACCAGATCCGAATAAATGGTAAGATACCACTTAAGGGAGTAGGTCTCAAAGCTAAGTACTACTCCTTACAGGAGAAATCGAGGTACAGGGCTGAATGTTACTGAAACACTTTGACAACTCCCTATACCTGCTGAGGAGGAGGAAGAGGAGGAGGAGGAGGAGGAGGAGGAGGCAGGGGCAGCCCTAACGCTTGTCAGCGGGTGGGGATCCCCACTCCTGCACCGGCAGAGCATCCTTTCTCTTTGCCGGGCTGTGGCACTGGCATGTACACTGTCTGTGCTCAGGGGAGGGGGGAAATAAGATTGAGACAGATTTTAGTGAGGGCTAAAAGCTCTGGCGGGGATGGACCCCATGTACCGCCAAGGTAGGAATAGCCCCAGGAAGAGGTAAGGACATTGGCTTTCTCTCATTGCCCATAAGAGTCTATTCTGTCTGTTGGGGAAATAAAAACAATTATTCTTAGTATTCTTTGTATTCTTACGTTGTCTTCCCTGTAGTCTTCAGCACACTATACATAATACCTGAAATAATTGCAAAACAGACAGCGCTGGGACCAGCAGCAGAAGCAACCCAGCCATTTTTGCTAAGTGTTATAAGCAAATCAGTAAAATCTCATATTGTATTTTCTGAGAACAAGGCATACTTTTTACTCTGAAAATGCAGGCATGAAGTTAAAAGTTGCATTTTAAATACTAAAGTGAATTCCCACCACTCCTTTATTAGCTGTGCAATAGCTCTGGAAAAATGAAACTGTTTATTACTATAACTTATTTTTGGGGGAAAACTACTTCAGAAGGAAACATGCATCATGTGTACTTTTGCATCTCTAGACTGGAAAATACAGTAATCACAGTCAAAGCCGTGGAGAGATTTGAAGATCTACTGCAGCTGTCCACTGCTAGAACTCAACAATCAACAAAACTGGCGCAATTTCTTTCCTGTCACTAGGCCTCCTCCAACATAAGAGGCCAACAATCTGAGGGCTCAGGAAATGCTCCCTCTCCTCTCCACCTCTCTGCTACCCCCTCCAGCCTCTGTGCCAGCAGGATGGACTGCGCGGTATGCAAGGGGCAAGGATCCAGTGCAATGTGACACTGAAATGCCTCTAGAAAAATACTCTTCGGAATGAGCACTTTTCATTTTTTACACCTGAAAGCTGCTGCTAGCACAAAAAACATATTCAGTAGTATTTAATCTTACTCATGAGTAAATTTCTGCTTTTTCCTCCCCGCTTCATATTTTATAGTGATCTGTGACCTTAACGTATTTTAATCAGATGCTTTTTAAATTGGCTTTGCTCCCAGGTCAAGTCATTCAGCAGAAACAATTCCTGTTCTTTGTTTAATAACTGTTACTGGCAGACATATTAATTATATGTACATAAGAGATAGCTTTATCCTGAGGGAATAACACTGTACCTTTCAACCGCAGCCTGTAATAGCTCCACGTTATGCCTTTCAGGCTTCTGTATCACTTTTTATGAAGTGCATTACAGCCATGATTGCTACCAGCAATATTGCTGAAAGTGCAATGTCAGAGATAGCAGGGCTAAAACACAGCATTACAGCAAAGATGTTCTCGCTTGTGGGTACGCAAATATCTTGTTTCAAAATGCAGAAGGCATTTCAGCTTCTTTGCAGGCAGTTTTGGGGAAAAGAAATCTTTCATTAATAGGAAAACATTGAGAACCACAGCCTTGATTCAGAATTAAAGCAAGATAAACAAAGTTCTACCTTAATTCCACCCATTCTTAGTGAATCACTTAAACAACTATTTAAACAGGGAATTTAATAAACCCATGTTTATAAGCACCGTTTTTCACTTTCCCGAAACAAGATGTTTTCCTGAAGCAAAGCCTGGATACACTGTGATATATTAAGCTATCATTTTGTCAAACAAAGAAATTCCATGTTCTGGTTTTTTTTTAAACTTAAATTAATCCACACAGAGATGAAAAATAACTCCCTAATTCAAGAAGCATTGTAAAAAAAAAAAAAAACAAACCCTAAATTAAAGAAATACCAGGAAAAAACCCACCAGCATCAACTTGAACAGGAAAAAAAAAGGTTGTAAAAACACACACACAAGAAACCTGGAAGTTTCAAATGAACATTTGGCAAGGACAAAAAGTAGAGAGATACTTTTTCCTTGAACTAAAATTACACTATGGACTCCTCAAAAGCAAACTAGACGTAGGATCCCAACAGCTTCAAACAACAAATGTTTTCTAACATCAGGCTGAGAGTGCCACAAAGGGATAACCGCGGTACCACTCTGGTTTAGTCTTTCTTTAACCTCCCCCTCTCTATGTCAGAACTTTTAAGAAACGAAAACCACAAACAAGAACAACCAACCACGCCCCCCCTGCCTCCTGCCCCGAAAGCAAACCAAGCAGACCTGGTAAACACGGCAGCCCCTGTCCCACAGGACATGAGCTCTTGGGAAGATGTTTCCTTGCCAGCTCAGTGGAAAAATCAAGATAGTGCCTGGTAATTCTCCCGGGCTAGATGTAGCTAGTAAGGGAAAAACAACTTTCATAACTTGGGGATGTTTACATAATTTCCCTGTGCCTGAACCAGGCCAGATTAACAGTTTAACAATATGAAAGGCAATATAAATAAAGAAGAACAAATAAATTGTCATAGAGATTGCATCTAGCCCTAGCACTTAACCTTGGTGCCTATCTTGCATCTAATGGTAGGACCATATGAAAGTGCAAGAGAAAGGCCAATAGCGGACAATCATTTGCCATCCCTCATTATTTCACCCTCATCCCTACAATCTAGATATTATTTCAAAGACCTGGAAATCCAAGGTTCGATATATCTGCTAATTTATTTTTTAACAATACAATAATCCTTCATTGGACTGTCCTTCACGTAGAATATCCAGTGGGGTTTTTTTTGCTAATTATTGGTCTCAATGAATTTCTCCGACATTCCTCTCCAGTCTAGGTAGTCAATGTGAAGTGAAAAAATACATCTTTTCTTCAGTTTACCTTCAGATTTGGTAGCCTTTTAGCCAAACCAATGTATGAGACAGGGAGAACAGCTGCTCATGATGTATCCTCTCTAAGCCATTCCTTACCTTACAAAGATCCATCATGAACTTATCTTGTCTGTGATAAACAATCACAAACTTTTCAAACAGCTTTTATAGGAATATCTTCTATGCTTTGATTATACTCATCTCTAGTTCTGCAGTGCCATTTATCAGTGGAAAATGCTCTTATTCTTTTTGTAATGCTTCTGATGAAACTGATTGATTTATATACTGGATTACATTTTATCTCTTACCCTCTGTTTCTAATTTGGGGCTTTGCTTTGTTTTTTATTTCCAGCAATCCATTGACCAGGCTTACCTCTCCCAGTTGTCTGTGTCAGTGCACATATCCCAAGCCAAAACAGTTAATTCAGACATACGAAAAGTCTACATTTTCTCTCTGGGAGGGAGGGAAAATGATTTTGCATTTACTGAGGCTGAATGTTCTTTTGGAACTCTGCACCCTTGTTAATGCATACAGGAGAGTGTTGCTGTCCCCATTTTGCAAGTGGAAAAATTAATGCAGAACAGGCTCCAAAGCCAATGTTCTTTCTTCCAGTGACACCTCCTAATCAAAATGCTGCCTGGTGGGTTGTGTGATGTTACGAAGAGCTCAGCCCAGCTCCCCAGTGACATAGGTCCACTACTGCAATTAGCATGAATTAGTACTTTTGTTAGTAGTCTCATCAGAGCTGTCAAATTAATTGGAAAAGAAATTTAACAAATGCTTTTCCCCTTAGAGATATTCTTTTGGGTCAGGGTTGAGGCATATTGATTGAGCAGCGTTGGGGAAGCTTATGTTCCTTATGCCCTTGCTGAACCTCTTTTGTTGATAAAAAGAGAGGACTTTGGTTTCTGGAGCTGTTAATCCGGTACTGTCACAAGCAGCCCACTGATATAAAAAAAGACAATCAATTTTATAACACTGAAATATTCCAGCTGCTGGTTAAAAAAAAAAAAGAAAAAAAAAGGCCCAATGAATTGCCAGTGGCTAGAATATCTATACATTCATTTTTCACGAAGTCTCACTTTCTCACACCTCAAAGTTAGTTCTTTCAGTTTATCTCTAATTTGCAGAGGTATCCAAAAGATAATGCATTGTTTCCCCAATTTCAAGATACTTCTGAATTCGACCACTGGAGGCAAGACATGGCTAGACACATATAAGCCTTAAGGCTTAGGAAGCAAGCTCTGGAGATGCTATACTGTCCTCCCTTACCAAAAAAAAAGTTGGCATTTTTAAGCACTCAGATTAACAGGAGATGAAAAGCTAAAATTGTGGGGCTATGCCTCATTCGATGAGGGGTACTGAATCTCTTACTCTTATTTTCACTGCAAACCACTGACATATTGCTGCTTGAACTCACTGAGAGGTGCTGGTGGGAAAGGCAAGCTCTTGAGAAGAGAAATGGTGCTGCAATGGTGGGCGCTTAAACCTGTATGAAAAAATTCCTATGGTTTTAAGCCACTGTCATTACTTGCTGACATAAGTCTGGGATGTAATTTAGTGTATCAGAACATGGTCGTAATTTGTTACAGCGTACAAGAAACAGCCGTTGCTTTGCTAGTGATGCTGTTAACGGCGCTTAATGGATGTATCTACGTTAAGTGTTTTAGTTCAGATGTGGAGAACACTTTTAAAGCAAAATCCCAGTTCTCCCCTCTTGCCATGACCTGGTTCACAATGTAAAGTGTCTCCAGAGCACACGAATAGGTATACTGGATGATGCACTCCCTGCTACAGGGAGTCTACCGGACCTGACTAGAGATATTCCGGACTAAAACACGATGAAATGGCTATGGTATTGGTACAGGGTCCTTCATACCAACTGCTTAATGCTACTGATCTGCTCCTACTTGGTCACACTACTTGCTAATGCAGACTTAACTCATGATTACCAGCCTTCAAATATCTCAGTGCAGTCAGCATTGCTAAAATTGTTAGATATTTCCATAAGAACAAAGATTCAAAAAGCCCTGGTAATGGAAAAAAAGGATGATTTTGTTATTGGAAAGCCATTAAACATATAACAGCAAATAAACAGATATTATCATCTGTATTTTACCATGTTTAATAGGACGTGGAATAGGCACAAAGGGAGGTTTCAGTCATTACTAAAGAAAGGGTTTAACCAGAAGACCAAAACATTATGGCTTCATCATCATCATAACAACCTCCCTTCTTCATGTGCCTTTTTCACTGGCTGTATTTTCATCCTTCCAGTGCAAAGCCTGAAAATTAAACAGTTACGGCCTCTTGGGACATCTGTGCACTGACAATCTTCTCCTCACAGCTGAAAGGAAAAGCCCAAGGCTTTTTCAAAACTATCTAACCACTCAAGTGCAGTATTTATACACTGTATGCTTTAGCTTTTATCTGGACTTCCTTGGTATTCTGTCTTTTTAAAAAAGAACTCTTAATTACTTAACATGCATTTTCTATGCATGTATTAAAAATGTCTAGCTTTGCAGGGTAAGCAATTATCCGCTGAATAAAAACCCAATTAAATGTAAATTTAAAAAAACCCCACAGTTCAGCATTTTTATTCACTAGCCTGATACCTGTGTGAATTCAAGGGGGGTAGATTCTCAGCTGTTTAGAAAACAAAGAATCTGATGTATCGCATTTTACAGGGTATTTGCTAGAGAATTAAATCTCTCGTTGTGGTGGGGAGGCTTTACAAACAGTAACAGCAACAAGAACTCAATGTTCTTCAACAGCATTCGCTTTGCAATGCAGAAAATTCATCGGAAGGGAGAGGAAACTAAGTTTCAAGTATTGCATTCTGTATATATTTTCTCTAACAAATGATACTGCGGGCTAGTATAAAATGCCACATGTTAAATTAACAGTTTTCAATTCCACTGAAGCTCAACCCTAGCAGCAAGTTAACACCACTGCATTTTACGGGGAAAAGAACTGAAGAACAGCATTAAAATGTATTTCATGACTCTGCATTGTTTTATACAAAAGCTTTTGCTGTATAGACATCATACCATTTTCTGACTGAAGGAAGAATGTTGTAAAGGCAAAGGATTTAACTACGCTGTCATTTTTATTTTCATTTTTCCACTTCTTGCTTTAACAATTCAGAAGCAGAAACCAAGGAGACTGAAAGGACATACGAACCCCTCAAAAGTTGAAAGCATTTAAGACAAATTCAGCACGAGATATGAAATTCTGCATCTATCAGTACCAGTTGATGGAGAAGAAGGATTGTGGTGGGTTTTTTTCCTACTAGGAATATTCCCTCCTACTCCCACTAGAATCCTTTGGAGTTGACTAAGAGTTTTGAGCTGCACACTCCGCAGTTGAGCTGAAATAAATTTTCTGCTTCATCTTGGAAATAAGGAAGTCAAGTTATGGCTGGTTACTTTGCTTAGCAAAACTCTGATTAGAGTTCTGTTTCTAAAAGACCTATTTTACTTTTTCTGACCAAATCAGGTCATAAAACCTGATGGCACATTTGATAATGAAGTAAATTATATGGTAGGATATTGAACCAAAATTGAATCTTACTGGGTCAGGGCAGTCCATTGCTGTCTAGATTAAAAGTGATAGACCATCACTGTGATGTATATAAAACACAGGAAATTGTTGCATATTAATAGAATAGTAGTTTAATCAGCCCTCTACAGAATATCCAATATATTCAAGCACAGACATATTTTGATCTGGTTGTAACTGTAGTGAAAGGCCTATATTTTATCATTTAATAAAGCCTTTTAAATCTTCTATTATGTGCAAAAATTAAAACAAGTTACAGCCATAGAGAGTAAAGCAAATCTCAAGACAATGAAAAAGGTTATCTTTCTTGGCTACATCACATATTCAGTATTTGTACTTATTTATATCATCTTAAAGAACAAAAAAGCATCTGAAAGGAAGCACTCTACACACTCTAAACTTACAGCCAAATAGTACAAAATAGCACATAAACCCAAACAATACCATGTTTGTTGTGTCCAAGAGACTGGACACAAAATATTTGCTTGTTTTATTGCTAACTGAAAAACCAAGTTAAACAAATCAGTTCAGATAACTGAAAAATATTCTTCGCAGATCGCTTTTGGCAAAGCTATAAGAAAAGCATACCTAAGTCCTCTATTCTTTTTTCTTCCACCATCCTGTATTGCCATACAGCAAGAAACTCTCTCCCTGCCCTGATTCTCATAAGTTTCCTTGCAAAGCCTGGGGCATCCAGAGTTTCAAGACAAAGCGGGTGGAGGTTGTGAAGGCACAGACCCTCACTGAACATCCAGCAGTAGACATCACCGGGTATCACACAAGAAACTCCCCTTCCAGGCCCTGATTCTTAAATCAGAACCACACTGAGATAGATAAAATGAAGGTAATACCATTGCTTGCTTTGCAGAAAAGATCCAGAGGTACACAACACACTTAAAATTTTTTTTTTTTTTCAATAAACAAGATAAAACCTAGAGACAAATGAGATCCTAAGAATCCCTGCTGTCCTCCCAAGCTGACACAGAGAGGAGAAAAGGAGAAAGTTCTTCCCTGACTCAGTAAGCGGTTACATGTCCCACACCCATTACTACCCGTGTGCATTTCTGAGAACCCAGGACTGATAGATTGAAATCTACACCTGAGGTAAAGGCTTTGCAAATTGGTTACATCATCTATAAGCTTCCTGGCCACAGCTGGAGCTCCCAGCCCCATACTGGGATACTGCGTGCACCGCAGGTGGAAGCCAGCTCCCAAGGCAACCTGCTGCTTTGGTGTAGCTCGTCCAGAGCCTGCACAAGGATTCAGCTTGGGACAACATTGGACTACTAGAAAGGGTTACTTAAACTGTGTCTTTCTGCAAAGCCATGTTTCAGCAGATCATGATCTCTCATTTCACCACCAAAACCACAGAATAAGCATGTACATCAGTTGGAAGCATCCCATATGCAGTTTTTCTCCTGCCTAAGTGGCTCTGCTCTTCAGACTGATGAATCCAGTTAATTGAAGTATAATAGAAACCTTGTAACAATAAATGCAAAAACATTCATAAACATGCTCTGTGGCCAATATAAACCTCAGTGCCCATGTAAGTCAGTAAAGCTTTTACACATTTTTTTCTTGCTCCTCTCCTTGCTGCCTGCGCTGTATGTCGGATTAGAAGTATACAACAAGCGATTACGATAGGCAAGTATAACTGTATTTTAAAGGTACTGTCAAAATGCATTAGTGAAATGCCATATTATAGCATAACTAATCTGAAATGATCTTCCACTAACATGAATGTCACTAATACTGTGGTCTGCTGTACTGACATCATGAAGTAAGACTAAGACAGCTTTCCACAGTTATAAACCTGGCACTGCAAATCCAACATCACACCATAGCAGCTGATTAGCTGCTCACATCCCCACCTGGCGCCAAGAAAATGGCACACACAACCCTTCATTTTAGTTTGTTCCCACCTTATAAATTAACTGCGTGGTGAACCTCCTTTGGACTGCCTTCAGTACTGACAAAATGCCCTTGTCTGAACAATGCACGGCCAGCAATGTAAGGGCAGGTGTAAAGGCAGGTCGCTTACTCCAGTACCATCACAATTTTCTCCACTGCTGTATGCCATTTGGGACAGGGATTATGAGCTGCTGTGTTCAGGTCCAGCTATGAACAGGGACACTGATTTGCACTGACTGGGAAGCCAGTCACTTTCAGATACAACTATAGTTCACTTTCTAACTCTTCCCTAACAAAGAAAACTTTGCTTCTACATCAGGACTCACTGTTGAGGAATGTTTTGCTCTTTTCCCACTTCTTCTCTTTGTTACAGTGAACACTGGGTTAAATGTGTGTACAGCAAATACTTGAAATAGGCTAGCAGCAACTAGCCTTATTATTCTTGATGAATAATATAACTTAAGAGCTGTAATGCTTACAACTGATTTAATAGCTGCCAACAGTCCCAGTTTAGAAAAGAGTGATGCAATGCTTGTAAATTTGTCTTGAATCATATTAATCCCCCCTACTACTCTGCAAGCAGTTGGAAATGTGACTGCCCCGCCTGCTCAGTGGCACCCTCCATTTGCTTTGCTTTATCCATAGCAATGGTTCTCTGACTCCTATCCTCAACTTTTCAGAAGTTACTCAGAGACTGATACCACCATGATCAATTTAGTATGAGACTCTCACCCAATTTAACGGTCACTTCCAAAGTTCAGAAGCAAAGATTAAACTCAATGGATCATCGTGGGGAAGAAGGAACAGCACTTCCCAGAGCTGGCTCTTCTAATGAACAGAGGGACACATGGAGCACTTTCTGCCCATCCTACAATTCTTTCACTCTGAATCTGCAGGGGCAAAAATAATTATCTAAAATTCACCAGAAGAAACATCCAGCTGCCCAGTGGACAGCTAGAATTCTAGACTTCTGGCTTGTAGGATGATTTGTACCTATCAGTCTTTGTATATCCACACTACTGACAGCTCTGAAATGAATGCTAGTTTCACAGACATGTGAATTCTTAGAGAACTGAAACTACTGTTACCAATTCTTTCTACCCTCTTGAAAATATCAGTTGTTAATACCACATTGCCAAATCCTAGATATGCATTTAATACTGAAAATCCGCCCCCTGCCCCCCTCTTCATGCACTCTCCAAAGTCTCCAATAAGGTTGGGACTTTATTTTTATCTCATTCTTCTTACAGAGTCTTTTCTCCGTCTTTTACAACTGTGGCACAACAAAGTCGGAATAGGAGTTAGGGCTCAGCTAGTAGTAAAGTGTTCTATAAAAAGCATCTTCTAAAACTCCTGGGTTACAATGTGTTCACTTCGCAAGGTTAAGGCAACATGATTCCAACCTCTGCAACAGCATAACAAGATTTCAAAAGTTGTGGGGGAAGGAAAATAAAACTCTCAGACATTAGGAATGCTTATCCATGGTGGTTTCATTGTGTATGGCTAATGTTCAACTATTTTAAGAAAGCTGTAACAGCAGCTATCACCAAGCAAAACCAACCCATTTTCCCCTTGCATCTGAAACGTGGGAAAGGATACAGTGGAGCTCCCTCTCCATTTTTCTCTACCCTTTGACTACTTCATGTTTTCTTACAAAGAGAATTTTCTTCAAGAAAAGGTTTAAAACCTTAACCTGTGGCCCTTTCTAGGGCTGCTTTTGATTAGGTAATTTCTGTCCCAGAAAAGCATTGTACAGCCAAAACAATTTCAAAATGTAAGCAAATATCAAGTTGAATTTTCTACTGGACCATAAACAGAGGGAAGGAAATATTTAAGGACATAAAGAAAATAGTAGAAAATAATAATAAAACAACAATAGAAGGAGAGACTAAATATTTTTAATTAGCATTTCACCCATCTAATTTCTATTATTTTCAAATAAGCCTACTACCTCAACACTCATTTGCACTAAGATACCACAGTCCAAGTAAAAAGTAGAAGCTGTGTGCAACATCTAAGTAGTACCTTTCCTAATATACAGGAAAAAGTTACTATGATATTTTCATAGCCAAATATTCTATGAATTCCAGATTACTAAAATAACTCAGTTTTATAAGAGCTCTTGAAACAGTTCCAACTTAAGCAAGAGAAGAGTTGGCCTGGATGAGCAGTAACGAATCCATGTGATTATTCAGTCTTCATGTTCGCTAAATTTAACATTGGCTCTTTGGGGATGGACTCCCAGAGATAAGACAGAGGAGGGCCAGTCAGACACTGCCAAGTTCAGTGGTGAAAAGCTTGGAGTGACAACCTGGTTATCTAATTGTTAGCAGCAGGCAGCAGTGGTTTTAAGTAGCAAATTAATATGGTCGGGGGTTATGCAAAACAAGAATAATTTACAACAAATTGGTATCAGAAGCACTTTTAATCAGCCACGATCTGAAAATCCTGAATTCCCATTAAAATAAATTGGAACTGCATTTGCTTCTACCTAGCCTGATTTTGACTGCAGGAAATGTTGAGTAGCAAAACCAGATTAGTAGGGGCTTGGCTTTATCTATAGACTTTATCTCTCTAATTATATATCCGAGACTGGGAAAATGAGCATACAAAATAACAGAAAAGTTATTAAAAAGTTATTATACAGGCCAGTCTTTTGCCCACATATGGAAAACAGGGTCTAACTCTTGAGTCCAAGAGATCCCAAATGACTGATCAGCTGCTGAAGCAGTGACTTAGTTCAGGGGTAGATAAAGAGAACAGAAAACACAAAAAGAAGTGTGGGGAAAGAAAAACCCCTCTCCTCCAGAAAATTTAAAAGGTTTTTTCCAGGGGTGACTCCAGTGAAAGGGAACATGATCAGATTATACATGATAAATAACCAGTCAGCATGGGAAAAGTAGGTAAGGTTGATCTTGCCTCTGGTGAGAGACTGAAATTCCTCTCAAGATCCCTGGTTGCCCACTTTGATGGCCCTGTGGTAAGGTCCTTCCTTACTCTCTCCCACCTCAAGACAAGGCCAGGAACTTCTTGGATGGGCCTTTAAAACCCATGAGAAAGAAATACTTTTGTGTTATCACATATTCACAAGTAGAAAAACAGACCACAAACAACAAGCACCTAGGACTGATCAGTCAGAAAGAGGACACCAGACTAGAAAACCACTCATCCCCATCCATTCTACATGGTAGCCCCTAGACTTTGTAGATCCACACCAGTATAACTGGCTAAGGCATGTTTTTCTCTTTCAGCAATTGCTACAGAAACTTCTGAGTATCAATATTTTTCTTAGCTATATTTTCACACTCCAATCTAAAACTTTGCATTTTTACAGCCAGCAATAAAATAAGACCACTCCTCCTTTGTGGCAGCTGAAATATATTCCTAATAGACACATACTAAGAACTACTTGTAAAAAAAAAAATTTTTTAAATCTTTCAAGAACTCATCTCAAAATCCTCACTTTTTTGGAGGGGGTTGGTTTTTTTTTGGCTTGACCTACGTTTAGAAATAGACAACCTAGTTCAACAACTGACTAAACACATCATAAGAGGTTATCACAAGCAACAGCAACTGCATTTTGTATGTTCTTCACCTGGTGTACATATGAGACTGTAAAATGCACTTGTGTAAGCTTCCTTCATTGTTTACCATAGGCTAGAAGCATGGCAGATCCTCGCCCTTCCTCCACGTAAGGACTTTTAACTCCTGTGCACATCTAAGCTCCAAGAGAAAAACTGCAACCCATATTAAACCACTGCAAGAGGTTTCAGCAGATCCAAAGTGATTCAACCATGTGTTTGTGCTCTGTGTGGAAACATTTAATACAATTTTATTTTGGTTTGCTGATGCTAATCACGTTTCAGGTAATGACTGGAGAAAGATGGACCACCTAAATGTGTGTATTAACCTGGTTTAGTTCCATGACTGTAAATCTCTCTGCACATCTTTTGCTTAACAGTCATTTATATCAGCTTATCTTAAATAGCTTCTTAATCAATTCCCTTTAAAACAAAATTAGCCTGAAATTAAGCCAGAATCTGTACAGGAGTAGCACTAGCTTAAATAAATCCATTTCAAACAACAACCTCATCTAAAGCTACACAGCTTGCTGAGGCACTGAACAAGAATATAAGCACTAAATCCAAGTAAGAGTTTCTTAAATCAGAATAATGTCCACATATGTGTTTGCAATTATCTAATTAAGCTGTTCTCACTAATCAGGACTAGTCAGCATATCTAATGGAAAATCTGGATGTGAGCCAACAGAATTTCCTGATAAACATAGATCAAAAATCTATGGTAAAATACATATTATAAAATGACTGATTCTGGCATTTCTAAAATTTCTGTGGGAAAATCCCAATGTACACTGGAAAGAGGCTAGAAACATACAAATTCTAAGCAGTAGTTTAATTGTTTAATTCCCAAATCTTAGGACAGGACTGCTGAGTCCCATCTTGTCCTATTTTTCCATTCTCATTGTCTTTCCACAATAGTATCCCAGGACTCCTCTACTTTTTCATTTTGCTTCCTTTACTTAGTTGAGCATTTCTTGACTCTTCTTCCTCAGGTCAGAGCCACGCCACCATTACAGCTCCTGTGATAGCTCTCACACATTTGCTCTGTTCTAGCTGGTCACCCTACTGTGCAAAATAATCCACACCAAAACATCACAGTTGTGCTCTCACTATGTTCTCCCTTTCCTTTCACCTGTGCCATTATATTAGAAGAATGATTTTCTGTGATTTCCTAAAGGCTTATTACCATATAGATACAGCAGAATATTTCCCTAATTTTCCAAAGAACAATTTTTAATTTTCCTCAGAGGTGGTGGCTAGGAAGGATTTCCCAGTTGTCCTACAAATGAAACTTTCATCTTCACAGTTGCCTCTAAAGTGCAAGTCACCCATCCAGCATTCTTATTTTGAAGCTGTTTTAATTAGTGCTTCATTTCCTTTAACATGAAGTTTGGTGAATGCAGCTGTTTCTAGGATAACTTCCAGTTTGGACAATGATTGACTTCTGTTAGCTTGATCTATGATGATTCAAATGGTTCTTGTTAACTGATATTTGCCCAGACAAATACGAAAATATATATATATTTATTTCTATGTATAAATAATATGGGTTTTATATATAGGGAGAAATGTATAAGCACTAATAAATAAATGCAGTAACATTAGTTGTGGGAATTTCTTATTAGGAAGAACAATGCATATATTCCATTATTTACTGTTTTATATTCCTAAACATAAAATATTAGAAACTTAACACAATCATTTTCAGTGTCAGCATGTTGATTTCCTTTAGCTATCTGCTCTTTAATTAAGCTAAACATAGTTGTTTGAGTATCTGAGATACAGAGTTGCCAGACATTACTAAGAACAACCTGTGGTACTGTGCAGAAATCCAGTTTCTCTTTCACATAAAGCTGATTCAAGCAGCAGACTACCAAACATATTCCTACTTCAGAATAACCCTTTGTTGGAGTCCAAGATTTCTATTATTCTCTACTCAGAGAAATGGCCTACTGAGTTCCAGCCTGTTCCATCTCTTTAGAAATATTAATTCATTATACAACTCCAAGACCTACAACTCCTCCTTAAACAGCTCCTGAGGCTGCAGGTTGCTGCTACACATGACTGGAGCTGGGCACAAGGAATGCAAAGTCCCTTTGTTATCCCACTCACTTTCTGCCACCAAGATTAAGACCTAGCACAGAAGAAAGGTAATAAAAACATTCTCTGGTTTATTTTACTGGTGAACTTTGGTATTCATAATGAATGAGAGAAGAAAAAAATGAGAGCAAGAAAGACAAAATGATCAGTTATAATAAGCTGCTGAAGTTTCTTCAAACACAAAGGATTTGATGTATATGAGCCATCAAATAGAAAAGAAAACAGTCTTTGGAACAGCACTGCTAAAATACAGTATAAGAACCTGCACAGAAAGTATTTCCTGAGATTAAGGGGTAAGCTGGCAGAACAAGCACATGAATTGACTAATGCAAAAATAAATACAACCACATTCAGAGACATACTGGAACGTCATCAGGGCAGTACCTGAATTCTCCAAGGACCACTAGGCAACTCTGAGGATATTACCCATCCCCATAAAATGTCCTGGGCTAATGCTATTGCAGATGCGGCAAATGCAGTTGACAAGACTAGATAAATGAATTGAAAACTTCAGTCAGTCCATATGGGGCATTTCAGAGAAATCATGGCTGCACAGAGAAGACAAGCTAACCAAAAGCAGACAATACTAAACTAAGGCCATAAATAGCTGTGCAATGGGATACTTCTGCAGAAGAAAGCCAATACAGGGTTGGTATGTAGAATGATGTGTTGCTTCAAGATCGTACTTTTGAACTTCATGCAATAGCAAGCGTGAAGCTACAACTGGAGCATCTTACATTCTTAGCGAAACTTTAAAAAATACTATTGTATTTGTACTATTGTAGGACAGTGAAATTTCTGGTTTGGATTTGAAGAAACAGTACCATTCCCAGGCATGTCCAATCTTGCACCCAGTATGCTGGGAGAATTTGGTCTATCTACCTGTTACGTGGTGGTGAAGTGCATGTGTACAGTGTTTACACTAGAAATGCCCACCAACTGTCCAGAAAAGCATCCAGAAAATGTCAGGAAACAAAATGCTGTATTTGTTTAGAAAGTCCAATTTTTTAAAAGTCGTTTCAACAGCTAATCAGAGGAAAAGAAAAACCTGCTAAAATTTAACATTATTTGTAAAAGCCTAGGAGGTATTCGTAAAAAGTGAGGCAAGTGCAAGAGAAAAATGCCTGTAGTCAAGAAACTAAAACTAACATCTTAAAAGATGAAAAGGAAACTACGAAAAACAGAGAGCGTAATGATTTGGCAAAGGAGATTCTGAGATCACCATTTCAAACAGAGGTTTCAAGGTTGGATATGACAAAGAACTACTGTAGAAAACTAGCAGTACTATCGTATAATAACCCAAAGCTAAGTACAAAATGACCCCAGAAGCTCTTTTTCAGCCCTAATATCTCTGACTCTTACTTTCAACCTTTGCCATGACATGATTTTGTTATAAACAAAGAAGCATAATGGCCTTGCTGCCTGTCAGCCATTAGACAAGCAAGTGTGAGCACCAAACACCAAAAGGTGGTTATGACCCACATCTTGAGAACACGTGTTCTGGGACCTTGGAGTCTCCTCTTGCAAAGTAGAATTTAAATGACTTGAACAGCTTTGTTCTTACCAGCTAAAACTCAAGTGTCTTGGCAGAGTGGTTGAGTAACGTTGTTGCAGCACTTCTCTACTCTAATCCTGGCATGAGCTACTGTTGTTAATCCTTTGCTTTCCTAAGAACTAAATTAATTATTTTAAATAGTCATGGGAGATGCTGGACTGGTGCTATTCATGCATGCACAGAGAAGTGAGGGGCCCTCCTTTTGCCCAAGTGATGCAACTGCATGGAAAGTTAATATCTTTCAGTCATACCCTTTAATCCTAATATGTTCATAAATAAGATACTTCAGCCTCTTACCAAAAAAAAAAAAAAAAAGAAATTAATTTAAATGCATAGTAAAAAAGAGAAAGATTTTAAAGGTAGATTTCAGACTGAGCAAAGCATTATCTGCAGTCCACTACTCATATTTTCAGAGAGGGCAGCGAGATCCTTCAAAGTCTTAACTACCAATATTAAATTAGACAAAAACAATGCACCCATTTTTAAAAAGGGTAGAAAGGAGGACCCTGGGAATTACCGACCTGTCAGCCTCACCTCTGTGCCTGGCAAGATCATGGAACAGAGCCTCCTAGAAGCAATGCTAAAGCACATGGAGGACAGGGAGGTGATTTGAGACAGCCAGCATGGCTTCACCAAGGGCAAGTCCTGCCTGACTAACCTGGTGGCTTTCTATGATGGAGTAACTGCATCAGTGGACAAGGGAAAAGCAATGGATGTCATCTATCCAGACTTCCAAAAAGCCTTCGACACGGTCCCCCACAACATCCTTCTCTCTAAATTGGAGAGATATGGATTTGATGGGTGGACTGTTCGGTGGATAAGGAACTGGTTGGATGGCCGCAAACAGAGGGTAGTGGGCAACGGCTCGATGTCCAAATGCAGACTGGTGACAAGTGGTGTTCCTCAGGGGTCCGTACTGGGACC